>NNCF01127106.1:32334-116126 GCA_002313205.1 Laupala kohalensis | reverse complement strand
CCCCCCCCCCAGCTCTAGGCGACGAGTCGCCAGGAACGGGGGGGTTTCCGTCCCCGCCACGAGGAGGCAGGTGAACTACTATCTACAATACCACCACCAATGACACATATATGAAAAACATTTTTATAACAAATAACAAATACAATTAAAACTACACATGTCAGTCATTCTCTGACTGTGGCAAACAACATCAAAATAAGAAAATACTAATAATACATGAAATGGCCTTTAAAACTACTAGCAATAGTGCGCTCTACTAACTATAAGATTTCAACTATAATAAAAATATTTACAAAAGACAGTGTACATATTTACAGGCAAGGGTCAATAACAGGCAATTGTAAAATTTATTAATTAAAACTGGACTTGCACAGATAAAAATTTTTAAATGACCTTCCAGATGTTGTTGGAATGTCAGGACATTGGTCACTTTTATCAGGTGGCCGTCTACCGGGCAAACAGGCGGGCTGCCTGCCTACCCTCGGACTACCACCATACCAAAACTACGAGAGCAGGAAATCCTGATTTCCTGATGAACTACGAGAGCAGGAAATCAGTTAAAATTGACACCTAAACAGTGGATTAGAATCTTCACTTTTGGCTAAGAAGCTTACTAATGTGTCCGCCAGAGTTCGATAGCGTTACGTGAGGCGGTCAATCCACTGAACGTATATTCTAAGTGACCTAATCGTAGTAGCAAAATTATGTAAAGGATGTGAAGATCATTGTTTTCAAGTATATAACCTGAAAGTAAAATGAAGAACCAAAGAATTCAGAGGAATAAGAGCTTTGTTTCTTTCTGTGTAAAATGTACGTTCCTTCTGCCAGTATTTTAAAATAATTCCTAATTACGTACATATTAGTGTACAATACTGATAACTGAGTATTTTTGGGTTTTCTTATTGGTATTTAATTTTTAAAATCAACAAGGGTGAAAAGTTAATATCATGAAAGTAGAGAACTATGGAAACTAACATATGAATATTATAGAAAAACACTGGACAACGCTGGGTAGAACGATCTGAAAAAATCCAGACCTTTTGACAGGTGTTTTCACACCATCTGTAGGGTAAAATATATCAATTCTTTTAATGTTGAAGTAACTTTTTGTACTTTTGTTTATCAATGCAAAAAATATTTATTTTATTTTTGTTTTATTTGTGAATTGTTTTAAAATTTTGAATGTCTAGTAATCGGTGTTTTAAGTTTTTTTAGAATTCCTTTCTTCTCTACCTGTCGCCTCCCACGCTAAATTACATCATAAAAAAATTAATAAGCGTTTAAAATTTCTGATTTTGGAAATTGTTCTCAAACATTCCCAATACATAGATGTAAAAACACGTGTTTGATTTCATCAGGTTCCTAGGAGCCTCAAACCACCCCGGTTTAAATAGACACGAGTAAATTCTTCTAAATTCAAAATTAAATATACCTCCTTGTTTTATTTCCTTCTTTATATCCGTCGTTCAACGCACTGAGTCGGTCAGTCGGTCTGTGATTGTCAGTCAAGACAACACAACTTACAAGTATTCATGAATAAAATTATTGATGATTTGAGATTTTCAAAAAGAAATAGTATTATAATTTTGAAAAAGGAATATTAAATTTTAGAAGTTCGACATATTTTCCTTGATTAAAAAACAAACAAACATTCGACCCAGGCCGATCTGCCCATCTACTATATTACTACTTTCAAGACAATGGCATGACTGCAATGCAATGCAAATAGGTCTTGTACTCTCAAGTTAAATACTGGGATAGCTGTGTTAGAATTATAAAACAAAGTTTGATCGAAAATATCATACATTTTACGTATTTGCACGGTATACAAATCTATACTGTTTGATGGATATTTATTAATTTGAGTAGTGAAATTGAAATGGTTTGGAAGAGTCAGTGCGCTATTTCACATTTTCACGGAAATTTACGTGAAAGCACTTGTGTGCTCCCTAACACGATTTAAATTCTCATTTTGCTTACTACTTTGCTATGAGACAATATGCAAACGTACACAAGTGTGAAAACGTTGTACAAGGGAAACAATTTCATTTTTCGAATGGACTGTATATGATGTCTTTAGAGCAATTGTTAAAATCACGTCACATGCCACTAGCATTAATAAGTATTGACAGTATCTTCTCAAAGGATTCATTAAACCTTACCTTTTATCTATCTAATATTCTTAAACGAGCAATTGTTGTACATATGTCAATGTGTATCTCGGAAACGACTGAAATAATTTTCACCAAATTTGGTATATAAGGGGATTTTTACCCCAGGAATCTAATAGGCTAGGTAACGATTTGGTGAAAATTATTTTTTTTCGGAAATCCTCATACCAAAAGTATAGATGTAAAGTATATATGGGTGCCACCGGCGACAGCATACAACATTCGACGAACAAAAAACGTGCGCATTCCAGACCTTCACATGCCCCTACTCCTGCATCACTGATTTGGGTGTATTTGAAATTGTCGGCAAATTATAAACGAATAGTAAGTGATCGAATAACTGAAGTAAACACTCAACAAAGATGACAGCGTTTCAATAGTTTACGACTGCAATCGAAACACTATGCCAAGAAAGTGATAAACGAAGGCAACAACGCTTATAAGAAAGAAGACGTCGTTTTGATAGACTTAAGAGAGCTTTATTAGCAAACGTATTATCTACTTATAAATTAGCAATAGATTCTAATATTACTTATAGTACCTTAGATAATTTTAACGTGTGTAATACTTGCTTTGTTAATAATACAAATAACGTAAATAAATGCGTAAGCTCAGTGGCCCAGCGGTAATTGCAAGCTTCTCAATCGTAAGTTCCGGGGTTCGAATCTCCGGGTGTGCGGAATTTTTTTTTGATTCATTTTTGTCGATGATATGATAAGCCTATTTATACATTCATCCTCTTTCTAACATTGTTACTATAAATAAATAGCTGGTGAATGACTGAAATGCGAATAAAACTGCTAAGGAGGTTCGATCGGTAGAAGAATTAAGTGAGAATTCTGTGAAATTCGGCACTGTAATTCATTTTGATCTTTTTATTATTGTTATGAATTCGATTCAATAGACATTACTTATCATGAAGATATGATTACCTTCCGAATATTTTTGATTATAGCAAAACAATTAACAGTGAGAACTGAGTAAAATTAACTTTAGTTATAAGTAAAGTTTTGAATTATCAATAACTTTCGAAAACATGAACTAAGGGGGGTAATTAAATGAAATATTGATAAATTTATGTCAAAAAAATACAAAATTCTATGGCCAGATCGTCATCTCTTACAGTGTAATTACATTTGCTCTTGTCAGATGTGGCATTGTCGCACGTAAAACACGTTCGTGAGGTGCATTTGTTTGAAAAAAGGAGCATAGAAACAGCAATGTAACGACTTCGTAACAATACGTCCACGGTAACTTGTAAAGAAGGATTGTTATTAAGAATTTAATGTTGTTTCTTAATATTTATATATTTCTTTTTAAATAATTATCAGACCAAAATATTTCAATTTAATACCATTTTATAATATTATTTCTAATATATATGTTTAACAAAAATTCTCTTTTACTAAAAATTTTAATTTACCCAATACATTCCGTTGTAATTTCATTTCCGTTATTTGTAATTTCATTTTTAAGGATATTTTCGTATTTTACTTGAAATAAAGGTAATAGTCAGAACCAAATAATTTTTAGTAGTGATAAGAAACATCAGTATATATTTATATTCTTAGCTCCACATATTTCTCATATATTTTTACTTTTATTATTTTTAATTTTTATTAATTTCCCAATGTTGTTATATTTTGTAAACTTCGATTGTAAGTAACTAATGATAACGTAATTTGCCGAAAGCCGGTTTGGCACCTTCACTATATTTTCAGAATATTGTTATTTCAAGGGAAGTAAAAACAGAATGTACTATGACCACTTAATTATATTTTTCATTTTTCTTTTATTTCCTGTGTACTAATTATCGATTTCATATTTTTCATTTGTAGGAGGTTAGGCCTATCTAAGCAACCATTGCTACTGAATATAGTTAGAATATTTTTTTCCCGTCTCTTGAGCTGTCTTCCTCCATACTTTAACCCTTTCAGTCACCATCTTTCCCATTCAATAAAACCTTTTCTAATTAATTTCCATTTTTGACATTTTCCTCCCATAACACTTCGCCACTTAAGTTAACGAGACATTAACAAGCCGAATCACCAGTTCAGTGTTGCCAAAACTGAACGGATACTACGGGAATCGAAGACGTGGAATATGAAAATATTGTTCTAGCGGATTTGACCACAGCATTTCCTGTTGAACATCCTTAACTGACCACCCGTTGCATCATGGAAAGTGTCATCCACGCCATATTTTTGTAAAGATTCCGAAAACACATATTCCTCACCAACATCACACAAAGCTGATTAAACCGGCGTTTTTCGAGACTTGACTTAAAATTTGTTCTTTCAATTAATACAATAAAAATGTTAAATACACGAGGAAAGTATAATCAGGGAGATCAGGTTGACAAAAATAAATGAAAATATATCTTTCTCGGCGGGGAATCGAACCCGAACCTCACGCGCATATACTCGAGACGTTGAGACAATTGAAGACAATTGGTTATTTTCTATTCTGTAGGTGTTCTGTCGGGTAAATACAGTATGTCATATCCATAAAATTAGGAATTACTCCTTAAACCCGGACACACACACAAAAATCATAAATGGGCAACGTAAACTGCGCAGTTATGAAATTAGCAAAATAGTTACGTATGGAATTATCATTCGTTATATTAATGGTTACATAGCAATATAACTGAATAAGTAAACCATTTTCTAAAGATCATGATGTGCGTGTCATACATCGGTACTATATTAAAATTTTTTTAGGATTGATTGAAAACGTGTGACCATTTTGTGAACCATCCGAGCGAACCTCGATCACCCAGATATTTATTCATATTATGAAGGACGTTTTTTTCAGTAACTTCTTTTTACTTTCTCAAAAACGTGGTGTAGTACGTAATATTGGTATTGCGAGAATTACATTCATATTTTGATTTAATTATATTTTAGTCAGTTTACGTGCTTATTTAGAATAAAGTATTTGATTTATTTTCAAGCAATATGGCTTTGTTTTTTATGTTGTTTAGAAATAATGAAAACTACTCGTGATCACTTCTCCTGTATGTGGTAATCAAGCATTTTTTGCTCGAATTCACAATTTAAAAAATACTTTGAATTAAATCTTAAAGTTAAAATTTCAATTGAAATTTGATATCACAGAGACCTTTTATATGCGTAATTTTTAGATTTTGAAACGTTATACCGATAGAGATGTTGCAAATAAAAATATTATTATTTAAGGATACGAAACTCACAATTGATATTTTATTTAAAGTAACTTTAGTTTTATAGCTAAAGGCACAGAAAAAAATTGAGGCTGAGAAACTTCCTTCGTTGGAATATTATCCTGTGGATGTTGAATTTACTTAATTCGCGTCCGACAACTTTGGCTAGAAAGAGTACATGAGCAAAACATTAGGTATGTCAGCGCTCCGACTATTGGCCCGTGAGTTATAGTACATTTTAAAATCAAAATGTTTCATCATCCGTTGGGACTACATTATGAGTTACAAATCTGCCCAGTCAGGATTAATATTTGATTTGGCATGTCCGGTGAGAGGAAATAGAAAACTTCGAATAGAGTTCGAAATTACCCCGCCATACTATACAATATGAAAATATTTTGTTATGATACGGAATATTAAAATATTTTAAAAAAGAATAAATATGCTATTTAAGGCATTATGAGCGACCGAGTTTTGAAAAATCACAATTTTTTTAATGAGAGAAAAAATCAATATCTATGAAGTTATCAAATAAAATTTGAACTTTTTTGGGGGTAATATTTGAATAAAATCTTCTCCAAGTTGTATCGGCTCCTATGCATAGTGTCTCTGAACAAACTATTTTTTAAATAAATTCTAATGTAATTCTCATTTATATTCGTTGAAAAAATTTTCCCCCGTGTCACAAATTTAATACAGAAAAAATAGAACGAAATTTGTCCAACCTTTCGGGACAATTAAGAATGTTATTCAACAAGAGCTGTCGCAAAACTAGAGAAATCTAGTCAAATTAGAGACCATTTTACAAATTCACGGTTTCAGTATGAACGGAATTATTAATGATTTGACTTTTTAACTAACCATACTTCACGAATTACTGTTACAATGTCTACTGTTAATATAAACGGAATAAATAACAGTATTTAAAAATTTCATAAAACGGTTATGTGCTTGACTAGCACCCGGTGCTCTCATACTACCTTAATTTTTCCAACTTGAAGTAGTATAAATTTGTTGATAAGAATCAAATTTATCGCGGTACACATAAATAAGTATGACCCATGAGTTTTATTCAGGCAACATTTTGACAAACCCCGTGTCGGTCGATTGAATATGTATAGAAAATGGTCCACAGACTGAGGTAAGTTGGACAGCGCTCAGGTAAGAGAATACGGCATTCATTTGTTGGTTTGAAAGTACGGAACGCAATGCAGTTTATTTGGACAGTCAAAGTTGACCATTGCTAAGTTGACCATCACTCAAAAGCGATGCGCGGCCTATATCGCATTTTGTCGTCGTTTAAAGAAAGAAGACAATTTTTTTTTTAAATCTCAATACATAAAGATATAACCTTTCAAAATATTTTTTTCGATGGTGAAATAACCAATTTTTTTGTGGACGACTTAAAATGGATTGACTCAGTCACAATACCGATGGGGCGGCACCGAGTCCTGTCCGCCTGTGTCGCGAAAGGGCTTACGTTGCGCACTATTAAACCTCCTCACAGCTTTAGTTCTATTGTTAAATTTAAATGAAATCACATAATGAAAATCTGAGATTTTCCTAATGACATATTCAGAACTGAACTTCGGTTGCTCTGGTGTTTTTAATTAATAAAATATGTATATTATATAAATTTATGAAACTATATTATAAATTCATTGTATATTATATAAATGGACATACACATTGTTTGCCATATAATTGAGTTTTGCCAAAAAACTTCAGGGTTTAAACGGATAGTCTAAATCAGAAATGTAAGAGCAGATATTAAGCTACAAAATAAAAAATAATTGTAGGTGATGGTCCAAAACTGTCGTTATTATGGTCGTTTCAATAATAACGCATATAACTCGAAATATCGCTTTCATGCAAAAGTTGGGGAATTTGAAGGATTCTTCGTTAGTCGTAATAAAAGGAATCTGAAAGAAAAACCTATACTTATTCCGAATTCCTGAGTTATTAATGAGTCTACACTTACGTGAGACGTTGTCCTGACCTTAACGCAGAGAGAAACGATGGGGACTTGAAACGTTGAGAGGTAATTAATTTTGTAATGTAGAGGTGCATAACGAAGGCATTTTTAGATATTCTGATATTAAAAGAGTAAATCGGAGGCAGTATACAATTTTTCGTACTTCTCACAAACTCGTGTTTGATGTTCTCACAAGATTTTCCTCTCGTAGTTGTTAACGTTAATTGAAATAAATATAAACCAGATCGTTATTTCACTTTGAAATGCGAGCAAAGGAGTAATAAAATTTCCAGTTTTTGTTGCCTACGCTAACATTTCCACTATTAATATTCCTGCTTACTAATGGACTTCCGGGCACTCCTTTGATTAGGAAAGGGATTTAATATTGTCTCATTTTCATCTAGGATTATATTTGTTCGTTTTCAATAAAAGTATTGACGTCTTTTATGAAGTCCAAACAATATTTTTTTCAATGCGTGCATGAAAATGTCAAAACCTCCAGAAGCGGAATGAATGTGGTAATCAACACGTAGTAATAGCATTTAAAAACCTTCAGTTTGCTGTAATGTATGTGATGTTTATAATGTATGAATTTTAGTCGAGAATGAATACGATATAAGCTGTATACATATCAACGGGTATTCAAGAGATAATAATCGTATAAAATTAACGTGAGCAATGTCATGAGTATTCAACTAGTAGTCTATTATACATGTCTCATACCATCTGTTCAGGCCTTTTAAAGCTCACAAAAACATTTTGCTGAAAATCTTGAAACTTGAAATGAATTTCTCTCATTTCTCTATCGAATGATGATGAGTAATCAAAAATAAATAAATAGGGGATAGGAGGGCGAGTTTATCTTCAAAAATTTTAATGGAAACCTTACTTTTGTCAAGCAGATTTTTATTTAGTATCGAAAAAGGAGTAACTTTTACTTCAAACACACTTTTTGTTTTTATAGCAGATAGTGCTGCATTCAAAAAAACAACACCAAATCTTAACAGTTTTGAATACAAATTCACAATCTTTAAAATGAAATTTTCAAACAAAAATGATCATTATATCATCATATACATTGACGCAAATGACCCCTAAATTTTTCGTTTTGTTTTCTGCGTAACCGGACGGAGCGAATCTCACAAGTGAAGTTCCGTACTTAGAACATTAAAGGGTGTGTTTGAGGTTTTCTATTATTTCATCTTTCACCTTTCACCTTTTCCTTTCTGAGAGAACATAATTTTAAAATTACATCAAGAAAAGGCTCATTTATTGGCAAAGGATTTTCTTGAATACTTGAGTTTAAAAATAGAGAGCGCCAATGCGTCTCGCGAAGCTGCTGGTATAAACAATACTCGTTGGGAAATGTACGTGAGTTACGTGATGCTCCACTGTGGATTATCATACACTATTTATTATTTTTTTCGATGTCATGTTTACATTATTCACGCTAAATATGAAACCGAGTGAAGCTTGCCTTCAATTAGCAGATGGGAAAAGTAATGTTTGCCATATATCCAGGAAAATATAATAGTATTGCTAATAGTGTCTTTCAACAGCGTCCTTACCGGTCGGATATCACAATTCGAATAACTAATCCGTTCGGTAAGGTTAGATTATCTTTTACCGCGCCCTATATGTTGGATAGGTAATCTACTGGAGAGGTAATTTTAACTGGTGGATGGGTGAGCGGAGAAGCATTTTCGGGACGAGTGAATTTCAAGTTAAGACGCGCCGTGGAGGTTACCAATAACATTTTTTTTTTAAATTGGATAACCTTTAGTTTTTAGAAATTGGATAATTTTCTTCTCAGTATTCTTTTTTGAATTACATCAATTGTATATTCTTTGAAAAGAAGATGTCACTATTAATGATCTTGAATATAAGTATAAAAAATTACTCTCAAATCAATAAAGACAAACAGAAATTAAAACCTCAGACAGTTAAAGCATATGAAATGTTTTTTTGTTACAGTAATGTCACACGAGATATACAAATTTAGATGAAAAAACATTGATTGGTAAATGCTTTTTATTTTATATTGCAGTTTTGGGAATTCTAGATTATTTTGCAATTTATGTTTCCTCACAGATTCTTCCATTTTCAGTCCGCTCCTCGGTGCAACAAAAGCTTCATATTTTGCGTGGAAAAATCTGCTGTTTTGTAACAAACCGTGTCACTGCCTCCTATGTTCTCATCTTTCGTATGCATTTCATCGTTAATTCTCGCGATAATGGCAACGTCGAACGGTCACCCTACCCGATGGATATGTCGCCAAGATTTATCAGAGCAGGAACAGAAGAGACAGGGTTGTAGTTTTCTATTGTTAGCTTATATACAGCATGCGGAATTGGATAGATTTGCGGTAAGGGATATAGTCCGGTTAGTCGGTTATTCCAACAACTTCGCCCACAGCAAGATCTATCGTTTGGTTAGTGAAAACTCAGTTAGTTGCCCGCTCGGCATGTACCCGGCAGATAGTTAAAGACGACCTAAATCAAATTAATCGCCCATATTATCGTACAGAATGTTAGTTTCATTTAATTCTCTGTACAATTAAACCGCACGGGTTTAGGTAGTTGAATATATTACAATGAATAATTTTTGGCATATACATTTTTATTACGAGGAATTTTGCTTATTTTCAATTTTTCCCCATTTAAGTGTTATTTGTAATGAAACAGTTTTAATTTCAAAAACGCTTCTAGAGAAAATAAGGGAAAATCATGTCAAATTTCAAGATTTTCAGCAAATTGTATTCATTTGAAAAGGTCTAGATGTGTGGTCTGGGACACACTGTAATTACGTAAAAAATCAACGAGGATTAAGTTATTTTTTCGGGCTCCATACCTTAATGTCTTCTAAACCTTGAATACGCTTCAGAAGTTCTTCTTGCTTCTTCAATTTCTCTTGTTCCTTTTCCTCTTGCTGTAGATAACGATATCGAAGTTTCGATTGATCGGTTAACGGATACTCAATAGTATATTGTTCTTGATCAGGTGACTCCACTTCTTCAGTTAATGGAGTAATATTACTGGTAACATCACTTTTGAATTCCTCAACCTAAATTTGATTTTGTAATAAAACTCAAATATTTGTAATATACAAAAATAATATTTTAAAATCTACGTACCGGTTCCGGCTTCATCATGTTGTCAATAAAGTATTGATCTAGATCCAAAGTTTCCTGTTGCAGACGTTCTTGAATACTCATAGCTTTCTTGTAGTACTCTGGACTGGGAAATGGAGCTTCTACCCCCCTGTACGGTGACTTTTCTCTCAGTCCTTTTTGCCATTCATTCCACTGATCACCCGTCCATGGAGTAGGGGGTGTTTTTGGTGGTGGAGGAGGTGTTTTTCTTTGCATATTCATCATCTCCTCCACGAAGGCATTCAGTGTAGGATCGACAGAAACCACGGATTCCTGAGAGGTTCCTGGACTTGATTTAAGAGAATCGTTCTGAGATGACTTTGGACTTTCACTTTCTTTTTTTAAGGATGTTTTCCCAATCTTTATGGAAGAGACAGCCTTTACGTCCTTCATGGCAGTGGTTGACTTGGCTTTCGGTGATTTTTTCATGGTAGATTTTTGTGACCTCTTGGATGTCCGACTTCCTTTAACACTTGGTTTCTTACCCACCTGCGTTCCGACACTTAGTTTTGACCTTTTCCCCTTCGTGCTGTCAACGGACGCCAGTTTTTTATCCCTGCTTCCTATGCTGCTTTTACTTCCTTTACTTCCTTTACTTCCTTTACTGCCTTTACTGCCTTTACTAACTTTGCTGCCTTTGCTGCTTTTGCTTCCTTTGCTGCCTTTGCTGCCTTTACTACCTTTACTGCTTTTGCTTCCTTTACTTTCTTTACTCGATTCTCTACTTCCCTTTTTCTTTCTGATCTCTTCTTTCTTTTGTTTGATAGCTTCTGCCAAATATTTACGACGTCTCGCTTCGTCCCACTCTTTTTCAAGACGTTCATTGTCTCTATCTAATTGTTGTTTTCTTTTTTCTTCACGCTCTTTCTTACGAAACGCATAGGGACCTTTAGTTTGTTGGGATGCTAGTTTATCATCGATCTGATATATCTGCTCAATAATATCATCCGCTTTTTGCAACTCCTCAATACCTATACGTGCGAGGTTTCTTGAAATATCAGTGTCCCTTTGCGCCCTCTCTGCAGCTTTGTGAGTACCTTCAATTTTCTTTTCCATGATCGACGTCTTATCTGTGAAAGAAACAAGGCAAATCAAATAAATAGTAGATAAATATAAACAATTCTAATTGCAAATAATGCACACCGTTTTATAAAATGATATTTTTGAAATTATTTTAACTTTTGAAAAATAGAAGCGAATAATTATTGTTATTTATTTATTATTTAGTTTGTGGAAAAGAACACACATGAACAAAAATTCATAAAAACGAATACACTTCTGAAATTTGCAATATATACTAAACACTGACAACGAGAACTTTTCAATCGTATCTAAGCGACACATCAACGCAGAATGTCCAAACTAGACCTCCAATCGTTATTTGCTGTTTAGACTTCAATAAAGGCAGAGAGGTTTCATGAGAAGGCCCAAAATTGGAACTCGAAAATGATGTGATGTGAGATCTGTTCGGTCCGATCGCAAAAGCACTGTGCAGACGATACTCGGTCTCAGAGGTAGAAGGTGGCGTTGCATCTGTTATCCAGCTTATACCCATTTTCGGTCGATTGTATGCGTGTTGGTTGGGAAGGATGAATATGGGAGTTCAGTTTAGTAGGACCTTCTTATATTCTTCGCTTGATCCAGCAATTAACTCGCGAGCCTGTATAGCTATATTATGTGACATATAGATGGTGAGGTGTTGCTAGTGCGTCCAATTGACAACCTCCAGCCTCACCTTTCGTGGAGATATTCCAAAGAAGGGTTCCGGGCGGGAAGTGTCCCGTAGATCCCAACTTAGCCAGTTTGTCTGCCTTTTCATTTCCCCAGGTTCCCCTATGGCCAGGAACCCCCCAAAGGGTATCTGGGTTTCGTCCACAGAGTATGTCTAGCATCCGTTGGTTGGTTTGGATATTGTTCTATAGGTCTCATAGTGTCCTTAGTCAGCCTGACTGTCGCTGCATATATTTATGCAACCAATTAGTCCATATATACTTTGTATATAATTAACGCAGGCAAGTATAGATAATACTTCTGCCTGAAAAAGTGCGGTGTATACCCTAAAGAGAGGTGGCGCCTTGTATTAGACCCCCAGATCCCGGCACCAGTTCCCGGTCCCGTCCGTGAGCCATCCGTAAACAAAACATTGCCCCCAGACTGGAGACAAGCCCCGACGCCCGTGACCTAATCCTCTCTCTAGGTGAACACCACGGAAAATTTGTAATATTAAGTACCAGCCCCATCAGGTACTCAATCATTCCTGCCAGGGGCCTTGCTACCTGGAGCCTTGTCAGGATTGATGAGCGTCCTTTAAGTGAGTTCTTAAGGGACTACCCACCGATTATCATAGGCAGTATGCTCTCATTCTTGCCAGCTCCTTAATATATAAGTGCAGCGGAGGAAGGCATAGAAGTGTCTCCATGGCACTGAGCGGAGTAGTACCCAGCGCCCCGGTTATTCTAAACAAGCTAGTATTTGTATGCTGTATAGCCTGGTAATTGCCGTCCCCACCCCAGAGCCAGGCCACCAGACCAGTGAAGCAAAAGTGATCGTAGGCCTTTTTACAGCAACATAGAGCCAGTGGACCACTTTTGGTCCTAGTTCCCATGTCCTCCCAATAGTTTTACGACAGGCCCACAAAATTTTGCGCGCCTTCCCCACCTTATAATTAATGTGATTTGTCCAACTTAGCCTGGCATCCAAGACAACTCCGAGATACCTAACCGAAGTTGATCTGACTGTCCTTTCCCCAAATAAGAAGGGCTCCGACAGACCATCAAGCCTCCGTCTTCTCGTGAAAACAACTAGTTTCGTCTTGTCAGAGTTGACTGACAAGCTTGTGTCCTGGTACAATTTCTCCACCCTACGGAAGGAGCCCTGCATGAGCTCTGGAACCATACTAGGAAAATTGCCTTGCGACCAGCAAGCTGATACCGTCAGCGTAGTCCAAGGCACAGGTTCTCCCAACATTGAGTCCGGAAAGTAGGTCGTCCATCACCAGGCACCACAGAGTTCGTGACAATACTCCACCTTGTGGACACCCCCTGTCTATGATAGTTCTTAAAATAACTGTGTTGATGGATAGAAGAACTTGGGGGACCTACAAGGAGGCCATAATCCATTTTGATAAGTGTAGGACTAACTCCTCCTCTCACTAGGCTAAGCTTTATTGGGCTTAGCATGGTACGGTTGAAAGCCCCCTCTATATCCAGGACGTCTGCCATAGCAAACTGTTGGTCAAGGGTACTGTCCAGCCTCGTCACTATTTGGTGAAGAGCCGTCTCAACGAATTTCCCTTGTTAAGCATGCTGGAGAGGATGCAGCGGTCGATCTCTCTGCTCCTTCTCCCTGATATACCTGTCCAAGGTTTTCAAAAGAAAGGAAGTCAAACTGATAGGACGATAATCCTTAGGCCTGGTATAACATGGTCTACCAGACTTAGGTATAAATATCATTTTGGCCTGTCGCTACAGGGAATGAACATATCCCATGGTTAAGCATGTTCTGTAAATCCTAACAAGATGTGGTATGATGTCCTCCGCACTTTTCTTCAGAAGTGCAGGGAAGACTCCATCCACTCCTGGGCTTTTGAAATGTGCAAAATATGATGATACCCATTTCTCTCTATTATGGGTAAACGATCTCCGCCGCCTCACTCCAACCTCCAGTGAGAAGGTTGCATTCATTAGGTCCATAAATGGCTGTGACAAGTATGTGCCTTCTATCTGGGAAGCTTTTGACAATTTTGCTATCAGCGAAAGGTAAGAAAGATGTTAAAATTGATGAGGATTTTGTGGAATTATTTTTAAATGACACTATAGTAACTAAGAAATTGTAAAGTCAAATTCATTTTAGAAACATAGTATTAGTATGTGAGATATTGTTTTACGCGATTGTTATACGTTTTACTTAAATTACTACTACTTACGTCAATAATTTACTAATTACTCAAATCTACATTATATCTAAATGCTGTTTCGCTCAATGTATTTCACGAGTGTCTGTTGAGAAAACCCATGTGAATGTGGGACTCAGTAGCGCTTGTAACATGGTCCACAGATGGCCGAAACAAGGATACAAATGCATACAATAAATTCATGTGACTTATTTCTAGGTTGAACTATATACGAGATATAAAATTATTCAGAAATCATGAAAACGTATTTTTAAACTAATTATAAGGAAGGAATACGTGAGAGGTGCTCCGCCCCCCTAGTAAATTTTCGAATGTACATGCGTTCATACATGGTTTTGAGATAAGACTACATGTATATTATTTGTTTAGAGTATATTACTTAAAATTACTAGCTCACAGTTTCTTTTTGAGTACAAACCTTTGAGTCAACTACTAATAAATACGGTATGATCTACAAAGAGATCTTTATCCTCTTCATGTCAAGTGATTTTTCATCTGATCAGAATACTGTTTACACATACCAGTTCTCAATCTTCAACTTACATATCAGAAGGCTCTGTATCTATCTTCTCTCTTGCACACATATTCTTTTTCTTTGCCAGAATAACTGAAGCATTAGTCGCCGAAAGTCTTTTGCCGTACACAAATGTTCTATAGTCAGTTCTTTAAAAAGTTGAAAATAAAACACAAGTAAAAATATTTTTTGTAAGAGGAAGTGAAAATTGCATATGACTTGGGTGATCAATAAATAATTTATTGCCAAAGTCAGTCAGAATCACATAGAGACTGATAAGCTTACATACTCGGCATGTGTAGGGTTCGAAGTATCGACCTTGAGTATCGATACCGAGTACTCACTTGTGGGATTTTCCAATCACAACCAGAAAAGTTGACAATCAATGAATTTCCTTGTCGATTCTTCTAATTCGAATATTCTGACTGAACTTAACTCTCATCCTCAGCACAGTGCGATTCTTCTAAGTCTTTGTGATACTATCGATTATTCTGACTGCGCTCAACTCTCCTCCTCAGGGAAGTCAAGCGAAGTTGACTATAGTCAACTTTTTTTCATGAATGGAATTCTCGCAAAGTTGACTGTAGTCGACTACAGTCAGCAGTTGGCGTAACTGGAAAGCCTCAGGTATCAGCACAACAGTATCGATATCCCTAAATTATCGACGTATGAGTATCGCTACTACTCGGTATCGAGTAATTCAGTTAATGTATCATAAATAGCATTTTTATACGAATTCATCGCATTGCAATAAACATTTAGATACATAAAAAAATGAAATACATAAAGAAATTGCAATCGAAAAGTATCAAAACCAATTTTTCATCATTTTATCAAAAATACGTTTTTGTTATCGGACGAGTACTATCGCTTCGAATGAAGTAAGATACTTTTTGAAGTAAGTACTGCTTTTCTGATTTTAGATTACTCCTTGTTGATTACTCTTTATGTGCTTCAACAAAATTGTTGTGTTTTCGGGTGACCTTAAATGCTTGAAACACAATCTGCGTCTTGCTTCGTCCTTATTTAACTTGTAATAAAATTCCCGTACGACACTCTTTTTGCGTGATATTTATTTAATTCATTTAATATTATGAAGTACACAATAATCCTAAAAAGTAATTATAAATTGTAATTGTTGAATTTATTTCAGAAGCACGCTAATAAGATATTAACTTGTTTAAAATTATTAAAAATGCACCAACTGCTTCCTTTATATTTTTCTCTCGGAAACAGCACTGTTGTCCAACTATTTTATGAACTGCAGAATTTATTTACCACGTGGATTGTGTGGGCGCCTACAATTGTCGATTCGTACGTTACCGGATAGCTCTTGAACTCCAGGGTCACCGCTGACACGATATTTTGTACACGTTCTCTTTAGGAAAGGATTTAGAGAAGGCGGCAGTTACGATGATGCGTCGGCAGCAAGTCTCAGTCAGACATAGATCTGGTGTGAATTCTGCATATGTGTTGTTATTGTATGATGAAACGAAACCTTATTGTATATGCATTTTTCCTTGGGATCCATCATCACCGACAACGTTATTCGTGAACCGGATTTTTTTTTTTCAATTTTTGATTTCGATTTTTATTTTTGTATAATTTTTTAAGTATCGGGTATCGATGCCAAAAGTATCGATACCTACTCGATATCACGACCCTGAGTATCGGGTATTTAGTATCGAAGGCTAAAGTATCGATACTTACTCGGTTACTTACTTTCCTATGAACCCTAAGCATGCGGCAGTGGAAACACGTGGTTCTGGAGTTGAAAATTGCCAGATAAATTGGAAAACAGATCATGACTTATAAAAAAGTAGTACGACTTCAAAATGAAACTAGTACGATATTTAAATAATTAAGAAATTCTTGGTACTATTTAAAATTAATTTTAATGAATATCTTATGACGTAAATAAATCTTTTTAAAGTTCGTAATGAAATGTTTGCGGTTAAACTTGTTGCATATGAGAAACAAAATAAAAATCAATCAGTACTTCGATAAATGACTCCATCCTTCTTCGAAACTCCCACTGGTTAGATGGAGGAGTACCATTAAAATCTAGTGATGCAAAACCATTATATGAAACATGAAGTTCGTAATGAAAAGATATATTATACATCTTCATGATAATTTCTATAACATCTTCGTCATTTATACCTCTCCCAATTTAATTAAAATAGCACAATAACTGCAAATAAGTTAATAACTCACTGATGTGATCTATGATATACATTGCTCGAAAAAGTGATAAAAATTTGAAATTCAGTTCTAATGTTAACACTATTCGAGAAGTTACAAAAAGGTAAAGGAAACCAATATGCTGATGTTGTTTTGGATATTCCTCTAATTCCGGAAAAAAATCAGCATACCTTCCTAATCGTACCCGGAGTCATTTTCTCCAGTATCTCATTAACACAGTTTATTCATTATTTTCTTTTACATAGTTCTAGTTCCACTAGTGACTTCTTTTAACTGATTTTTTGAACACTTCTCGTCTTAAATCATCTTTAAATTGCTCAGGCCACTGTACTTTAGAAGACAATATAATAAAAACATTACATTACATTAATTGATCAATAAATATATTTATTTATTCATTGATTCCTCCCCATAAGTAATTCTTCACTAAGCGTGAATGTAATAACTTAAGTAATTCAATACATGAGTTGCGAGAGGACGAGAGAGAATCTTCCCTGAAAACGCTACTTCGTCTTCGTGTAGTTGTTCGATTTAACGGTAATAATCGTTAAATGAGCTTGTTGTCCCGCAAAATTAGTAGCTCTTGAATACTTTTATCCCGTTAAATGAGAAGCCTGAGCGTAATAATCGTTAAATGAGCTTGTTGTCCCGCAATTCTCCATTGTTGGTCAAACATCACTTCGAGTGGGTGCACCGGCGTGCATGAATCCACCAGCTGACTCCTTCGCCCGCAAGCGCCATGGTCCAGACCCGGAAATTGAGCATATGAAAACATCAGATGAGACGACTGCCAGACCCTGCTTCTCAGCTTCAATGGTGAGGTTGGAAATCTTTTCTTACATTCTTGTATATTTTGGTTTGGAAAAGGAGCAAGGAAAAGTAACCAGAAATCGGAAATAGTGGAATAGATGAGAAACGAACCTAGAATTGAAATTGTGTAACTTTTGAAATTTGTACGTGTGTAGAATTGAATTTTTGTTGAATTATCACATTTGTTTGAATAATTTAATAAAAAACAAAGACATTTCAAAGAATATTTCTAATTTTCTTCTTCTTATATCGTTAATTGTCAATGTGTTCTACGAGTAGTTTGAAATTGAGCTGTTTTTCTTTCTTATAGTGATCGAGGTATTCCAATGCCAAATAAGTGTGAGTGAGGAGACCTGGCGTTCTAAATTTGACTAATTAAAAAAATTAATTAATAATCTTCTTCTGTTATCGAGAAGTTACAAAATATAATATACGATTACTTTTAGATTATACAACTATTAGTTATGCCTGAAACAAAATCATTATGATTTTGTTTTCCTCATCAACTCAGATCCATACTTCTCTCAGACGCAAATACTATACAAGTATCAATACATGTTTCGAAAACCGAGAAAAATCGATTGAAGTTTTGAAATGAAATTATCTTTCAAAACGAAATTCTTCGCCTTTCTCTCCTTACTATTTTCTTTACTTCTGATATGTTCGATTCCAGTCACATTTGCTGTTTAGACTAAACTATGGACCTAATGCTTTGATATATGATACTTCCATTATTTTGATAAAAGTATTCAAGAGCTAGAAAATTTGAGAGAAGTAAGGTATAGAGAACACATTGACGCCATTTGGACAAGTAAACTAATTTATATTGGAGTCTTAATGATTTAGTAGGTGATGGTTACACCTCCATGTTAGCGCGCTATTTGCTTATAAATAATGAAATTTCACCTAATCATAATTGCCGTCCCTGAGACGTGATGTATCATGGCTCAGGGATTATTTCAACAGGGAATATTTTCTATCATATTAAATTGATGATTCTCCAATTCTCTTCTTTTTTTGTATTATATAAACTCTACAATTTTCTAATTTATCATTCCATCGTAATAATTCTATTTGTAATAATTCTGTAAAAACACACAGATATTTATATATTAACGTAATTGCGCGGAAGTGTGTTTCCTCGAGCTGCTGTTTGAGCCCCGGAGCTTTGCAAGCTGAAATCAGTCTCGCTCGCTACTGGCGTCTAGTGTATTCTTGCTTCAAGATGTGACGAGCGCGGGTGCACGGAAATGCCGAACTTCACTTCGTTAGTCCCATCGAATGGCGGCGTGTTCAAGTAAGCTTCGAACAAGATGCTTTAAGTATTAATCAAACATTTTACACTCAGTTTATTGTGGCAGTGCAGTGTTTAATGGAAACATCGATTTACTGTGTTTTTTCGCTTTTCAGAGCGCGGACGGTACATGTGTATGACATGACATATGTGGACATTTACACAGTAATGGTTAGCGGTAACTAAAGATTGTTCGTACATTTGATCACTCCCTTTAAGGGACTGAGAACTTTCAGTATCATCATAATTGAGAGGTCTCATTAATGTGTGAACTTTACAACTACAGATAAATTCCGGGCCAGGTTTCCTAATACTATCAGTTTTCAATCATGTCTAGTGCTTCTATAATGATTAGTTCTCAGAGTATTTTTATGTCTTGTGTTTGGATGGTATAATGAATAATTTAGAGAGTATTGTTATGTAATTTCTCTTATGTTGTTTCGTTTTAAGGATTATGTTATATTCTATTATGTCTTGTTTAGCTTTAAGTTTTAGATTTTCTTATTGTAATGTTTAGATTTAATAAATCATGGTACTATCCATGTGGTCCTCTGAATTTAGTTGATTCATTAATACACAATAGTCCTCTCCCTCTACCATGGATTTTGAGTGTACTCCTACCAGTAGGGTTAGTGGTAATGCATCTTATTAATGTTGGTGTTTAGGTAGTGTGTATTGTACATACTTGTGTATACTTATACGTTAGTATCTCGAGATAAGGTAAAAGAAGATAACTTTATCCGACTTTTTTAATTACACTCGAACTACTAAACACATACTCATTACACTATGTAAGCGACAGAGTTGAACCTACAATGAGATGTATTCAGAAGGAAGCGTGGCTTTCACCACACAACATAACATTAAAAATAATAATTTATAATTTGCATTGCAAAATTTACGAAAGAAAAGTATTCTTCGAAAGGAAGGTAAAAATACTATACTATTAATAATTATATGTATCTGTGTATAACCCCCGAAACATGAAAGGGATCACAAAAATATTCAAAGTCCCGCGATCTTAGCAGTTTGGATTTGTTAGGTTTGCAATACCACTCTCCTGCGATGCGGCCAAAAGTTCCTCAACTTCGTTCGACCAATCTTAGGCAAACTTGAAACTGCTTCCACATTTGGCAGACCAATAGAAGACTAGTACTGTCACGTTGGGTCGCCGATATAAAATATAGTGTCGCTTTCATCCCAACAATGGAGGGGATAGTCCTCAGAGTTAATAGTTAGAGAGGTTTTTAAAGTGGATTTCCCGTTCATGCCTTGGTGCTTGGTTAATAAAACATAAACATATATAAAATATAACAAAGATTTAATGATCGAATTAGCAAATGAGCTCGAAGAGAGCTTGTAATTTACAATGATGCCCTCATGGGCGAGTAATTAAACATCTACGTTACATATCCCCTTTAGTTGCTAACCACATTGCCAGATAAAATTCAATATTTATCTTCGCGAGTTTTATTACGAACCTCTTCGTTGTTTCTGCCCTACCATTAGACCACCAAATATAAAAGCTACTTTAATTCTACGTTCTATTTGTTAAACAAAAGTGACGTGTCATTCGCGTCTCCGTGGTCTGTTCGGGATGAACCCTTCTGCGATCTAAATTTGTATTTTAAGAAGCAGCAAAAAGTAGAACGTCATTTAAGTAACCCGCGTAAGTCACAAAAATATTCCAATGAAACACCTCATTCGTATAATTTCATAATTTTGTTCAACACCATCTGAAAATACGAAATTCTCTATTCTATTGATGGTCAAAAAATTTGTCAATTAGAGGAGATTTCTAGATTTAAAACAACAAGTTCTTAAAATATGACCCTTAATCTGGAATGCTGAGACCAACCAACCAATAACTTCATATTTAAATTTCTATGTATCTTGTCAACTGCGTCGCTACTAATTTAATTTACTGTAAATATTATGCTTAATGTTTAATTAATACGTTTATCTTCACAAATATAAATATCCATGTTGGTTCGTAAAAAGTTATATACTCGTAAAGAATGCATCTAAATTACCATGTTCGTCCCCTGCTATTGAAATCAACAATTAATACTGAATATCGGTGCTAACATTTTACATGAAGAATGAATTATTATTATTATTATATGTATATCAAATGAATTCGGTATTTGTAAAGAATAAAAGTGGTACTCTTTTGAAATTAACGTGAATGAATTATAATTATGTTCCTTGAATTTATATAAGTGTTCAGGAAGGAAAACAAGAAAGAAGGAACGAAATAAAGGAAATAGAAAAGAGGTGAGAAAGAAAGAAAGAAGAAAGGAAAGAAGGAAGGAAAGAAGAAAGAAAAGAAGAGAGAAAACTAGAAAGGAAAGAAGAACGGAAAGAAGGAAATCAGAGAAAATGATGAAATTGATGTCTGAGAGAATGAGAGATACTCAATTAAATGCAGTATTAATTTTTATTGTATAGTTTATTCTGGAATACTTTTCTTGTTTTGGTAAATTACTTAAATTTCCTATGTATGAAATGCGATGTTTTATTGTGTGATTAACTTAGTCAATCTGTGTGAATAAAACTCAATTTCATTTGAATATCTTAATAAAAGTGATTTGTTTTTTGTTGTTGTTGTATTTCTTGATATCTAAAGTTTTTTAGTAATATTACTCTCTGAGTATGTTGTTTTATGTTGCACAATAACAGCCAAAGGGTTATATCTGGGATCAATATATTTCTAGTAGAGGTAATTTTTTTATTCTTTATTAATATCGCTAGAATTAATCTTTAGTGTTATTCAATCATATTTTATACAACTGTTTTTTATAATTCTTGTAATCCGATTGACATATAAGAATAGTATAAAAGAATTGCAAATTATGCGAAATTACGATAGACACATCACTTCATGCCAATGAGCTTTGAGGTCTTTATGCCACTGTGTAAAGTTCAGAAATTATAGGAATATTGATATGTAATTCCTGATTCGAATTTTAAGAAATCCATACGATAACTTGCGATGATATCCTAATTCTATGATAAAACAATGTATTTTACATTAAGAAACCAATTTTTTTAACGGAATAGTTTAATTTGTTTTTATTCCCTAGGACAGTTTGAGACAACAATTTGAGGTGTCATTTTAATACAGAGTATAATAAAGTTTATTGAAGTTAAGAACATAAAGAATAATTTTTTAAATATAAGTCCAAGACGTGTATATTAAAAATCACGAAATATATATTTAATAGCGGCGTAATAAAACATTTTCTCTGGTTACGATTTAATAGAGGCATGTTCACCAGTACTAGTCTTCTATTGGTCTGCCAAATATGGAAGCAGTTTCAATTTACCTACGATTGGTCGAACGAAGTTGAGGAACTTTGTATGTATTTGTCAAAACTTTTCTCGAGAACTGCTCTAACAATTTGGATGAAACTCACAGATATGATACAATTTGGGAAGAAAATATGATTCCCAGCTAGTTGATATTTTCACCTGACCGAAAGTTATCATTGAAGTACCTTTTTAATATTAGCTTGCTTAGTAATAAAAAATTACATTCCTTTATCGCTGGCCTGATGAGCTAGGGGTGCCGCCAATACTCAGTGCGCGCACGGTCCGGGGATGAAATATCAACGAGGGAAATTTTTTTAAATATTGTCGATCATATGATATACTTGTTTATACATTCAAACATTAACATCCGTCAGTATTAATAAAGAGCCGCTAAGTTTGCTCCTAAACTGCCAGAAGAGGTTTGGTTTCAGCTCGTACGAGTTTCCATCTCAAGTTATCTTGCGATCATTTATGAATTTTGTAGCAGAATTCAGTTCTACCAATAGCAGTTTAATATTAGTTAAGAACCCTATTTCACTAGTAGCAGCGCACCAAGCAGATTGAACCGACACTTTTCGAGACAGCTGACTAAAAGTTCGTTCTTTAACTGAATGAATGGTTACCTAATAATGTTAAAAGAATTAAACACGAGGAAAGTAACCAGACGGATCATCATGATGACAAAATTAATAAAAATATAAGTTCCCTAGCGGGGAATTGATTCCACACACCGTACACAGTATCAAAGACCTTGATTCCTATTCGATGGAACTGTGTACGATGTGTACCTTCAACCTATTATTGAAAGGGTAATTTCACCAACGAATAAAGGAGACCGTGTATGATCAAAATTTCATCATAAAATACATCGTGAATTTCATCAAAATTATACGTACGTATACAAGGTCTGTTCGGTAAGTAAGGCAAATATTTCTTTTTTCCTGCGCTTCTACTGGTCGCAATGCATTTGAATTGGTTGAGTTAGATGGAAGGAGGCTTACGATATTCAGTGTTGCCAAGGTCAGCCTGCTCCGAGCTCTAGGAGCGTACGGATGATTGTTTTAGTGTACTCCGGTTTACTGCCTGTGTCACGACGCCCGATGGAGGACTCGCTCGAACAACGGTACGCAATTAAATTTTGTGCCAAAAATCTTGCCGACACCTACGCAGTGATTTAGAAAGCTTACGGGCATGCAGCTCTTTCGTATTCACGAGTTTCGAGGTGGTTGAAGAAGTTTAAGGACGGCCGGGAAGAGGTAGCTGATGAATCTGGACGTCCTTCGTCAACCAAAAGTGGCCCGTGTGCGAAATTAGTTGAATACGGATCGTCGATTGAGTGTCCTGATGATGGTGGAAACTGGAAACCTTCAGAAGACTACGCTGATGTGCTGAGATCAAGAGAAATGTACATCCCTACGAGAAGGGAGTATGCCATCTGAACGCTCCACCAAGACAACGCTCACAGCAACACTGCGCGTTCGTGTTTTCCCGGCCAAGAACAACTTTGTAACACTGTCGCAGCCCTCATACAGTGAAAACCTTACTCCGGCTGACATTTTCCCCCCACGACCAAAAGCACCTGAAAAACCAGATTTGGGACGAAAAGATCCAAACCGCTGTGAAGAAGGCCCTTGACGAGGTTCCCGAAGACGCCTTCCAGGACGCGTACCGTGCCTAGCAGAGTCGCTGGAAAAAGTGCGTAGATGCCCAAGGGAACTATTTTCAAACGTTTTAAAAGTTTGTACCTTTATCTTGCATTAATTAGTCTAAAAAATATTATCGTGTATCCTTGCTCGTAGTTCTTGTCACAGATCAAAACATTGTAAATAACCTGATAAAGTAATAACTTTCGTGTTGTTTATGATTATTTTCTTTAGTTTTTAATGCCTCCAAGCGATCCATTGTACAAAGGTTAGGAACAAATTTTGTAAACTTCTTATGTAAGAAAATGAAAAGGTGAGGGCTGGTGTCTTCACGGTCACGGGATTTTCCCTTTCTTGGGGAACAGGAAAGATGTCGTGAAGATACCTGGCTTAACCTGACAGTGCGTCCCTTTATTCCAAATCCTCTGCGCTGTTTTAAGTGTCAGAGACGTGGACGTACCACAACATCCTGTAAGGGCCGGGATACATGCGGGAAGTGTGAAAAGAAGGCACACGAACCCGGCGTTTCATGCCCGGGCCCTGCAAAGTGCATTAATTGCACAGGCAGCCATCCGGTATGGAGCAGGGAGTGCGTCGCCTTTCTGGAAGAAAAGAAAGTGCAGAAGATCAAGACAACGGAGAAGATCCCGTACGGTGAAGCATGGCAGAAATATAGCGCTTTACATCCTGTATTCTCTACCAGTTACTCCACCGCAGCGAAGACTCCTAAAATAATGAAGACTGTATCCCTTCAAGCCGATTTCACTGACGTGTCTTCGACGTCGTGCACATGCCAGTGCAGATGAGGAAAGAAAGATGTTTTAGCTGTTCCCGTTAAGCCTAAAACTCCACCAACTAGGACGTCTAATACAAAGAAACCGTCAAGTAGTGCGAAACCTACCACGGTAACAACGAAGACAGAGACAAAGACAAAGCAGGTATCTAGGGCTAAACCTCTGAACCTTGTAGAATTTTTGAAAACAACATCGTAAAAAATGTCGCAAAGACGTAAAAAGAACGTCTCTGTACTCGCTTCCTCCCAGTCAGATTGTGCATTGTCCGACGGTGACACGGAACTGCACATTCACGAACCTGCCCCAGGAGGTTACAAAAAATAATGGCTTCCATACTTCAGTGGAACCTTAATGGCTGTAGAACTCAACGTGAAGAGTTACAACTCTTAGCGCGTCGTAATCCGATCTGTATTTGTCTATAAGAGACACACATTTTACCAGAACACTCACCCTCTCTGCGAGGATACAGCAGCTTCAGATATGACGACACTACGGGAGATCGAGAAAGAGGTGGAGTTGCCATATTTGCTAGAAACACAATCCTCTGCTCACCTGTTCTCCTATAAACTCAAATCCAGGCTATAGCAGTCAAAATTCACATCGTACCAGCTATGACCGTGTGTTCTATGTATCTTCCTCCGACACGAGATTTCTCGGAGACTTCCCTCAGGGATTTAATTCACAGGCTCCCTCGACCATTCCTCCTTCTTGGAGATTTCAACTCCCACAGTGTGCAGTGGGGCTCGTTGAACAATTGTCCCAGGTGCCGACTGCTGAATTGTCTCTTTGAGCGAGAAGAATTATTCTAATGAACACCAGAGAGATGACCCACTTTGCATTTGTCACAGGGTCATGGACTGCTATAGACCTGTCAATTTGCTCTCCTGAAGTTGCTGATATCTTCCAATGGAAGGTAGAAGATGATCAGCAAGGTAGCGACCATCATTCTATCTGTTTGTCCGTGCAAGTATTCCCGAATGCAAGCCACAAAATGGATTCTCAGAATGGCTTACTGTACACAGTACCGTTTCCTGACTGTCTTCCGAGAAATGGGTAGAGTCCAAGAGAGGGTTGTCCATCTGACCCAGGTGATTCATCACGCCGCTAAAGAATCCATTCCGAAAACATCTATGTTTACGCGAGACCTCATGTCCCCTGGTGGAACGACGCCTGTCGGTCCGCCATTCGGGCAAGACGAAGAGCATTGCGGAAATTTAAGGGTAGTCTATCTCCGGAAAACCTCGCCGCATATCGGATTGCTAGAGTAAATGCGCGCAGAACTATCAAAGAATCCAGATCCACCTCCCGGAAAGAGTTTCTAAGCACCGTTAAGAGAACAACATCGTTCACTTAAGTATGGGAGTCAATCCGAAAGATATCTAGAAGGTATTCTCGAGCTCCAATATCTGTACTCAATGATCAGTGTCAAGTTCTCACCAACAACAGAAAAATGGTAACTTTGATCGCTGAATACTTTGCTGACATTACATCTACAGCAATCTGCGATCTTGATTTCGCGAGAAAAACGGAAATAGCAGAAAGCACATTTTTTTGACTTTCGTTCCACCAACTGGGAACCCTACAACTCTTCCTTCTCTATGTGGGAACTTGAGACAGCTCTAGCAACAGTCGACGACACTGCGCCTGGCCCTGATTCAATTCATTATGAAATTCTGAGACAACTCAGTCTCGAATTAAAAGAATACCTTTTGGATATCTTTAATCTTTCATTGTCCGAGGGAGTATTCTCTAATTCCTGGAAGGAAGCAACGTTTATCCCATTACTAAAACCAAGGGACAAAACGGTCATCAGTAGTTATCGAAGCATTGCGTTGACGAGTTGCGTCGGTAAAACTTTGGAGAGAATTATCAACCGACGTCTCGTCTGGTATCTTGAAAGGCATAACTTGCTGAGTCGATCTCTGTGTGATTTCAGAAAATTCCATACCACCCTGGACAACTTACTTCTTCGGGAAACAGCAATTCAAGATGCTTTCGTCCGAAGACAACATGTCGGAATATTCTTTGACATCGAGAAGGCTTATAATCCTTCATAGCATCATGGCATTTTAAAACAACTCAATGCCTTGGGGTTTAGAGGACGTCTTCCTCTGATGCTACATTCCTTTTGGATCAGCGTTCCTTCCGCTATACAATTGGAAGAGACTCCTCCGATCTCCTTCAAGAGAACGTTGTTCCTCAGAGATCAGTCCTGAGTGTTACCTTATTTCCAGTGACCATAAACAGCACAACATTTGCTGTAAAGTATCCTGTCCTACACTCTCTTTTTGTCGACGACTTTACTATCTTTTGTTCATGACAGTGTGTCACAAGTGCGGAGCGACAAATCCAACTCGTCCTCAATAGATTATACCACTGGTCAAAGACGGCGGGCTTTCGTTTCTCTGCTAAAAACACTGTGTTCTTTTCAGTAGGAGACCAAGCCTTCTGGCAGAACCTCACCTCGCCCTGGGGAACAATGTTCTAAAATTCTATCCTTCTGTACAATTCTTAGGTCTAATCTTTGATCAGAGATTGAATTGGATTGAATATCTGACAGACCTAAGAGCGAGAATATTAAAGTCTCTGAATTTTTTGAAGTGCCTGAGTAGGATGGAAATGTGCGCTGATCGCTCCTCCTTGCTCCAGTTTTATCGAGCAATCATAAGATCTGGGCTCGATTATGGCTGCGTGTTATATAGCTCTGCACGTGCAAGTTATTTAAAGAAGTTGGATAGTGTCCATCATGCAGGAATCCGACTAGTTACGGGAGCCTACCACACTAGTCCCATTCTGAGTTTGTATGCCGGGAGTGGCGAACCATCTCTTTACCTCCGGCGACAACTCATTCTACGACACTTTTGCCACGTACTAACTCTACCCGACAATCTGGTGCACAATGCAGTATTTCATCCTTTCTACAACAACAGACTGAGAGCAACCAAACCTTTTGGATATCGCTGTAAACAAGTTAAGGAAACCTTGAATATACGCACACCTAATATCTTAAATCAAGGTTTCAGTAAGACTCCTTTTAGGGCTTTGCACAAGCCGAAGAATAATTTCGATATTTTGCATCATGACAAGAAGAACACTCGAGCTTTGATATTGAGGTATAGTTTTACCTAAACCTCGACAAACACCGTGTCCATATCTCTATGTTTACCGATGGGTCATAGCAGGCTGATGGTGTCCGTTGCTCCGTGGTTATTCCCCGTGAGACCTGTGGCTACCGTCTAGGCGACTTGTGCAGCGTTTACACCGCTGAGTGCTACGCCATATTTAGAACATTGCGATCAACAAAGCTGGAAAATCAGTTTCAAGTTGAGAATTTGTTCCGCGCATGATCTACTTTTTCTAAAGCCTGCATGGTATTCACCAATTTGTGGATCGAGCTGTTGCTCTGCTCGAGTTAATATTACTTTAGACAGTACTTTGTATGTAACTGGAAGAAGTGAAACACCTCGGCAGTTATTCACATTTGTTTTATCCCCCTTCTTATGTATAGGGTGAATCAGTGCAGTTGTTCAATCTGGAGGAATTTTCTCTGTTGTCCAAATATTCTGAATAATTTCAGTCAGTTTGGTAATAGATTTGTCATTTGCTTGTTTGCAAAGTTCGGCTATTATTTAATCTTCCCCGGGTGTCTTATTATTTTTGAAATATTTAATTATTTCCTTCATCTCTTCTATATTTGGAGGGAGAGAGCCTGGATTTTGGTTAGAGATTTTAGTAAATTAATTTCCTGATGTAGGGTGTTCGCTGTTTAGCAACGTTTCAAAGTAATTAGACAAGATCTAGCAACTTTCGTCATTGTTATATGCAGTTTTCTCATTTTGATCTCTAAGGCTCAGGTTTTGCGGGGAGTGTTTATTTAAATTTTGCTTGAACATCTTGTAAAAATTCCTTGTGTTGTTGTTTTGGAAATGTTGTTATATTTGTGCTAGTTGATTTTCATTAAATTTTCTCTTGACATTTCTGATTTCTTTAGCGTTTTCCTTCCCAACCTCAATAAATTCAGATCTATTCTGTATGGTTTTTGTGCATTCCACTTTTGCCATGTATTTGGTCTTCGGTGGATTGCTTCCTCACACTCTAAATTCCACTATGCATGTTTCTTAACTTTGGTCAGAAGAATAGTTTCTTTGACTGTTGAGATTAAGGATTTCTTCAGTTGTTCCCAATTTTTCAGATTTTGTGTGTCCAGTTTCTTTTTAAAAATATCTTCCTAATTGTGTTTTTCAGTGTCAAAATTCAAGAACCTTGTTGGGTCTATGTATCACATAGCCCCAACAAGGTTTAATAGTGAATTTTAATTAATTGTCATAATTGGAAAGATCCCTGGGGCATATACAACTTACTTAAGGTCTAGAATTTATTCCAGAATTTCTCAATTCAGTTGAGATGGCTGACTTGCTATTGCATGAGCTCAAACTAAACAAAAATGCACTTGAGAAACTTAGATGTATCTGAAGGATTCTGCAATTGAAGAGATAGATCGTCGCCGATTTATTAAAGCAAAAATTATCACAGGAGAAAATTCGGCCGCGAAGTCCATATTTCCAGAATTAAACTCCACTTTAGATTATAACAAAAAAGTCCAATTGAGATTACAATGCAAAGGCATCAATTCCTGTAAGAGCAACTTCTGCCATGACAATATATAAAGCCCGAGGTCAGAACTTCGAAATTGTTGGTATACATTTATTTGTTGGTTGCAGTTTTTATGTATGGAATGTTGCATTTTCTAGTTAAAGAAAAAAGCGGCTTAAAAGTGCTTTTAGCGCCTGAAAATCTGCGCCATACGCTAATGTTGTTTGGAATGAAATATAAAATTGTAATTAGACGATCTGCTGACATTCCAGAGGTAGAATTATAAGAAGCTATTAACTCTCTGATAATTCTGCGAGAATAGGTACAGAGAAATCTTTATAAATGGATTTATGAAAAATCCTCTTAATCCAATAATATATCTCAATATTAGTCAGCAACATTTGTATTGTTAACATTGTAACAATTATCTTACATGTAGTTGGAAAGTACTTCCTTTTTTGCGATCGTTATTCTCTGTATTCCGAAAAGATTATGTCTTGCGAAAATGGTGTCTGACAATGGGAACGCAGATCTTCAATTAACATGTTTATATTAACTTTTTCAAAATTTTATCAATATTTAGAAACGAGATGAGGAGAGCGGATAGTAAATGAAGTCGAAAAGTGTTCTCCAGAAATGGGGTTTTATCTCAAATGTATTCATTCCCAATTCTCAAGCTTGGTTCGGGCTCGTTGACTCTTTCGTGTCCTAGAATAAATAAAAATCGGTCACGTACACACCTTGATTCCTGAAGAGATCTCCATTTATTTTTCGGTCGTTCATTATACTTTCCTCATACCTACGTATAATTGGAAAGTAAAGACTTGAAGAATATGTGATTACCACAAAAAAGAGGCAAAATACCTTCTTTCAACTGTACACTGTCATCGCTATCGTAAAAACGGCGAATACTCTCTCACGGATGTCACCAAGCAGTCAACATCGCTTATTATCTCATAAATAAATTATGTATGTCTAATAGTAATGCCTAAAATTGGAAATGGGGTATATTGTAGATTTCTATCTACAGATTATTTTCAGTTGTTTACGAATGTGCGAATGTAAATGCAAGCAAAATGAAAGACAAATGGTTATCATCTCTTTACTCTCTTTGTTTTCTACCACGTAAGTACAGTGTGTCAATTCCATAAAACATTAGAATTAATCCTTCAACCCGGACACACACACAAAAAAAACCTTAAAGGGGACGTATGGAATTATCATTCGTTATATTCATTGGTTACAGTAGTGTGTACATAACGCACTGAGTAAGTAAACCATGGTTTGAGTTCCTTTACGAAGTTATTTTTTGAATGCATTTTGACTAGATTTTGATGTGCGTAATCATACATCGGTACTATACGAAACTCTTGTTTACGATTGATTGAAAACCAAATGACCGTTTCATCAGCCATCCGAGCGATGACCCTCACCCAGATATTAATCTAATAAGAAACAAAATATACTTTAAAATATGAGGGGGGTGGAGAGACAAACATTGCGTTTTTTGAAGGTAATTGCCAAATTAAATGTTTGAAGCACACGTACTTTAGTGTGTTTCATTTTTTAATTTGCATAGTATTTTGTATTGTTTTAGATAGTATTCCCCTACTTTTATTGGTAATTTTCTTTAAAAAAATGTAGTACGACATTAGTTTAATAATATCTTATATATAAAAATATTCTAAACAATAATAATATTTTTTTTTTGCAAATTAATTGTTTCAAATATAATGCAAAACACAGGAGTCAGTTATTTTGTTTATTAATTAAGTAGAATTAGGGGGAGGGGTTGGGGGCATGTTCATCATTACTGCTAATTACTTAATAACTTAAAAGTGATTTATTTGATCACTTTTTAATACAGTAATTCCAAGACAATTAGTTTCTATTTAGACTTTCCAATAATCATTTTCCAAATGCAATAGAAGTTAAGAAAGAAGTCCAGTACTATTTATAGATAATTGAAACTCTACAATCAAAATTTAAGTAAGGCACTTTGTCACAATGGATTTTTTTGAAAATACTCATATATTCCCCACTAGGGTGTCATTCGACATTACACAATTACTTTTATTTATTAAATAATTATTCAATAATTGTAATTAATTTCATTTTTATATGGGGAAATTATGCTGAAATGGATAGGACAGGTAACAACCACATGAATTTTGTACACATACCAGTAATGTGGGTAGCAACATGTGCATAACATTGTTTTCTTTTGAACTAAAATCAAAATCACTTTTATAATTTAACTAAACTCTAGATTCATTGCAAATATCTTTTGCTATTTATACATGGATTTATTTGGTTATTTAATTTTCATTCAAGATTTCCTGATTCCATGAGACACACGATTTGCAGTTTTGAAGTATTATTAATTATTATAGCAACTTTTAAAGTATTAGACAAATAAAAACTGGTGGAATCATGATGTTGTAACAATACATTACTAGAAATAATAACCTTAAATAAATTTCACCGAAAAAGTCTTGTTTGTAAGGTATCCTTAATTCATATGTTTAAGAATATGTAGCTCCATCTCTGTATTGACAACTCAAAATGTATGGTTGTAATGAAATTTTTTATTAGATTAACTAAAAGTGCACTCGTATGAGAATGCTATAATGATCAAAAAACTGTTGGGTTTTTCTTCATAACTCTGCCAAACATTGTTTTATTGCTCATTTACAGAGAATATTATTACCCTCACAAATTCTTTTCTATTGATGACACAATAACCAACTGTATTTGACCCTGTTAGCCCAAACTTTGTCAGAATACAGGGACTGTCTTGTAATAGTGATCCGTTATTGCCAAGTTCATTTGAAATACGCGCGGAAACAAAAAGTATCATCTCGGACATGGCCGCGTGAGCTGCTGTTTCTCGCTGCACACGTATGACGGAAAAAGAAACAGGTATCCAAATAGAGTGTGTCTATTGAGACGCTGCAGTCTAGGAAGATTCCACACCACTCAAAAGGTAAGTAATCTATTATTTCTGTCCGCAATGAATGTTCATGTTTTGTCGAATGCATTGGCGTGCATATAAACAGCTAATATTGTTTATCTACTCTAACATTCTTCAATTATACGCGATAAAGCTACTTTAACTCCATGTTCGTTCCTTTTTGGCATCACTTTATCCATCATGTGTCACTTGCTCGTTCTGTCACTGATGCGAACACGTCAACGAAGATGTCACAAATAATATACCTTCGCTTCTCTGACGAGATGGAGAAAATGTCTCTTGTTCTATTTCTGCACTTTGGCACTTGCTTCTTCAACTGAGATGTTGGTACAGATTCCCGGTTTAGTGCAGATCTGGCCGAGGGCCTGCAACAGCTGATTCTATGGGAAGAGGGGGCAAGGCTGTGCAGACATGATGGTCTACAGCAGTTGACGGCGGCGCCGCGTCGCGCCAGCAATCGATACCATGTGAGAGTGAATTTATTCTGATGGCCGCTACGATGCGCTGTAGCCTCTGAGGAGAAATTGCGGTTCTTTCAAATAGAAGCGCGAGCGGAAAACAGCGCATTTGTTACATCTAATAATGATCAATGAAATCTTCGACTCTGTTGAATGTAAATAAAGGGTGAGAGTTCAGGATGTATAGATTCATGATTTAAAACTGCATAACTCTTTAACTGCGTCAACTACCTGAATCTCAAGTCAAGTTTATAATTCAAAATGCTTATAATAAATTTATTGTCAAAAAACAGTACAAACTGCGTATGACTACGTGGAGGGAAAAAAACTAATTTACTCTCCGGAAGCAAGCAAGGGACCATCCCATCAATTCCGATCAAGGGCCCTAAGGCAGAGGCGGATTCAAAAATTTCAGCAAAAGTTCCTAGATAAGATAAAAAGTTAGCTGCGAGTAAAATATATATACTGCTTATAAATAAAATATATCATTATGTTTATTGAAAGAATTTAGTAAATGTATTTTAGAGGTAACGTTATTTTTGAAGTCAGGGTATTATTGTCACATGTTAATAAAAGATGAATTTGCACATTTAAGAAAAAAATCGTAAACTATCGAATCCAAACGAGTGTTGTTTGTCAAATATACTTGGTTGTATTCCCCCCATTTACTTGTCTTTGGTTGTCGGTGAGAAAGCGTGTCTAACGACTCTGTGAAATTAAACATTCTTTTTTTAGGAATTACTTTAGATTAGCTCTAAAAATTGGAATTAAGAAATTAATGGCCAAAACGTAAAAATACTTTCATAACATTTATTAGGAAATAAAAATAAATCCGGAAAATAAAAAAACACGTAAAACACACGCATCCATTCTGAATTTCTATACATTTCATTGAATTGTTTTTATCAGGTAACCCACGATGTAGTAATATACTCCAGAATATACAGTAATATATTACAATTACCGGAATATAACATACAATACAAAGGATTAAATTGTAAGTTTCTAATTCTTTTCGGAAATGAATGTGCGCTTTTCCGATATACTCAGGCTAAAATTCTCAATTTAAAGAGATTTTTTCAGTAAAAATCAAAATTAATGAGCTCAATGTGGAGTAATTTTAATATCACACCTGCCACTTAGGCCTCAACAAATTATTTTCTTCTGAATTCTAACATGAATAGTCCATATTCGTGGAACATGACTTTATCAATATTTTCTGGGAATATTACTGATTCTTACAGTACATGTAGCATACTATCAAATGAAATATTAGACCTCAAGATGCATCTATCAAAAATCAGCGTTTACTGAACTTATTACGCAAAATTTATTACTAATTAAGTGTCTAAAAATTATTTTAACAAATAATTTTGTTCCCATGGTATACATAACAGAATCGTACGAAACGTTTCTGTAGTAAGACAAAAATAAGAACACACCATTTTTATGTGCTCTAAAATGGGGTGACTTGAACCCATTTTTTATATTTATTAGTTTGTATTTTAGTTAGTGTCTGCGTCTTCTCAATTACTTTATAGTAGAATTATTGTCATAACATATTCTACTTACGCGAGTATTTGTTAATTTTGTATTACGAAACTACAAGCGAAGAAATACTGTGGGGATCCATGTGACCCTTTGGGTCAGTATTAGGGATGTTGAAAAAAATATCGATATATAATATGAAGGATATTCTTCTTTCGATATATCGATATTTTTGACCGATATACTGTTAACGATATATCGATGAATTGATTTTAAAATTCAAATATTGAATACGATATTTTAAGGATATTAATGATTTTTATATTATTTTAAAGACTTATTTCTAATATTAAATTTAAAAACAGTGAAAGAGATAAAAGTCTGAAACTGATTGAGATTGAAATCTACTTGGATGACTTCAATATTAATTGAAATATCACTAGAAAGGTATTGGAATATCGTCAGAGATGGGTGCACGGGTTGATTCACAGGCTGTCGATCCTGTCAACCCCAGTTGTCAAGGTCATCGCAATCTTCTGGTTAGGATAAAGCAGTGACACCTCCACTGCACAGCAACGTCCTTGACTCATGAAAGCCATGTCATAGTTGAAATCCATTACAAATCCGTTCGTGAAGCGCTAATTCTTGGCTTCTTCAATCTTTGTTTCCGTTGTGGATGTGGGAACTGTGAAGTCAGAAATGCTATAACGTTCAGATTATTGTCTGGTTTTCTATCGAGTTCAAGCGTTTCTGCGAATATTTGGGGATGTTTGTGGGAAATGTGGCGAGTAATTCACTTCAACGATCTTGAGGTTAATTTATAACAATTTGTCAAAAGCAGTTCAATTTGGTAAATCATATGCTAATTGTCTATCTGTGTCGTGTTTTTTTTATTCTTATTATATTATTATGATTATTTTATCAATAAAAATCGTTGTTATAACAAGAAATTTGTGTATACACACATAAAATAAAGTCATGTGAAAATAATTTAAATATCTCTCCGAGACGCTTTTGACATTTGAAATTTTTCGAAACGGTGATACCAAGATCAAAATCGACACTACCCTGATTATATATAATCCATAATTATTTTAATTAATTAATTTATAATTATCAGTTGATAATTATATATCATCACTAATTATAAACTGCTTTGTAAAGGAAACGCGTGATAGCGCACGCCTCCATGAACCATGGACGCCTTGCCGGACGAAATGGTAGTCCATGTAATGTCATTCCTGACACCCATGGAACTACTTCAGACGGCGGCAAAAGTTTGTCGTCGCTGGGAGGACCTTGCGCTAAACATGGCTCTTTGGGACATCGCAGGTATGGACTCCATGCACAAGTGCGCAGCATTGATTCTCTTAAGTGTGCGACGCTGCGAAACATCACCAGGGATGACGCGTGACGGCACATTACGACGAAAAATATTTCAAATAGAAATTAGTCTCGTTTATATTTGGAATATCTTTTGTAAATTTTATAAAGTGAACAGAAACAATTATTTTAAAATTTAAATTTAATATACATTTTTCTAATTATAAAACCCTGAACACAAATACAAATAATTAGTTATTATAATATCTAACTTCTTGACCTCGAAGACTTATTTATAAGTATATAATACTAGTATGTAATGGAATGTAGGTACAAAAATCATTCAAATGTTGCTGTGCTATACCATAAAATGGTTTTATTTATGAGCCCCACAGGACATCATCTGTGGATCAAGGGAGTCGCAGATCTAACAAGTTTGGAATCACCGTTGTACAGACTCACGCACACCTTCATGGGATTAAATTCCGCTCCTTTAAGAATTTACTAATCTGCATGTTGGTATAGCGTTTTTCTGACGGTTGAGGCGGCGTGAATCGTATGCGAGCATTACTCATAATGCGTGTGTATTCGAAAGTAAAAAAATAATATATTTTACTGTCGTTGGCGCAATAACAATAAACATTTTAATTTTGTGGACATTTTAATTTTATGGGGTCAGAGTTAAAATAGAGTACCGTCACCAAGAAAACAGGTTATAAGCTAACTGCATTTTGTGTCGAACGATCGAGTAGTCGGTAGCGTCACCTGCTCGGATATCTAGGAACTTACGACAAATCGATTTCAATTTGTATATTAAAACAAATCAATAAATGAAGTAGGAAGTAGTTAAAAAGTAAGATTACGATATTTGCAAAGCCCAGTAAATGATATTGTAAGATACATTTTGCTATTGGTTGGATATGACAGAAGTAAAAGGGATGTTTCCAAAAAGATACTTCTTAGATATTTGCTCAAGCGACGACCAGTATCTAAGAGCCCCTCCGGTGGCTACGGTGTTAGCACATATGTTCCCCACCAATCATCTCGTAATCATGCCGGGTTCATTTCCCAGCGGGGCCAAAACATTTCTTTTCACATTCGTGTCCCAGTTTATACAGCTGTGACTACAGAAAAGTGAACCCTCCTTGTATCCACCTCCTACTACTAGTATCACTAACTCTTACCATTACTAACCCCACCTACTAATCCCCTTACGTGGGCCAAGTTGTTGGTAAACCCAGCTAATCGGTCCACCTACTAAGAACAGCCTACCACCCACATCCTACCTCCATCGCTCCTTGTAGATAAGCTTCAATTGCACGCTACATTTCCCATTTACAAATTGTACAATGAATAATATTTAAGAGGCGCGTATGTTTATGTCAGGAGGATACTGCTATCACGCTGCCACTTCTATGGAGCCCTGTGTGGTTCGCGTGGTGCCAAGTACTTGCCCGTGCGCAGATGTGGGTTACCCACCTGGATCAGTGAGCTGCGCCGCACATTTGCGCACCTTGGCTTTTTACGGGCGGTCAGACGCTGCTACTTTACTCCATGGCGACTGGCGCGCTTGCACGACTTTGCAACGCCTCGATCTGCACGCGTGTCGATTGCCACCACGCTTTCTCCGTAACCTCGCTGACATCTTCCCTGAGCTACGCGCGCTTAGTCTGTACGACTCGATGCCTACGGGTTCGTCGTTGCAGTATGACGCTCTGCGAGACTTCTGTTGTCTTTCAGCGCTGAATCTATCGCTTTGTAAGGTGAGTACTACGTCTTCCATACTTGCACTGAAATCACAAAAAACAAAACAAAAGCACACACACATTATATTAGAAGGGATAAATAATAAATTATGGTTGTAATTAGTGGCGAGACGTCGATATGAAATATGAGGAAGAATTGGGGGGGAGGGGGGTGTTAAAGCTACATCTTGGTAGACAAACTTGTGAAAAATATGAATTTCTGCTTTCCTGTCATTGGACATTCTTGTTTCTCTCAGTTTACGTGAATTTTAAATTGGTAATTGTGTCGCTCCCTCTCCTATACTCCTGTCTAGTCACCTTTTCTCTAACACTATCTGATGTCTTCAGAATTATTATCACACGGTTATACACAAATTATTTATATCAAGACCTCGATTTTCATTTGTTTTATGACTTTTATGTTTTAGTCCTTGCATTTTCTATATTTCACTCTATAGGCTCGCGTATGACTATTCAATTTCCACAAGAAGTATGTTGTAGCGGATCCTGTCCGAGTTCGTAGAGGAGTTTTTGGTGCTATGACACGGTTTCCTCTTCGTTATAATTGAGCGTAGACAGAAGAAGCACATTAACACAAAAAATCTATAATATTTCGTAAAATCACATTTATCTCAGTATACTCCTTCAGCATCCGAATGCCTTCACTTAGTGAGCCTCAACAATACAAAAGCAACGTCTTGTCAATACTATGTTTCTTATATCTGATAGTTTTCTTTCTACGTTAATGAATGAATCAGTCAGTTGTAACAATAAACCAACATTTTAATCCATTTTTTCATTGAAAAGCAAAATAACGAATAATCCGGAAATAAGTTTTTATATACTTGATGTAACAACGTTAACATTCGAAAACCGAGATGATATCTCAATAAATTTGAGAGATATAGTGAAAATACTGTACCATACTGTCAGCGCGAACAACAAAAACCTATAAATATTCTATTCCTTTTGAATCATTAAAAGTAAAACATAAAAAACGTAAAATTCCGTAATCTTATTTATATCTTAACTTACCATGTCCTTTAGTTCATTTGTTTCACAACGTTGTTCGTTGGTTTGTAACCCTACAGGTTATCTCATCACTTAAAATATCCTCACACAATTGATAATAATTAAATAAATAATAAATTTTAGAAAATTAGAACAGTTTTAAGAGACTAAATCATCTCATTTCTACCATATTGTAACCTCCCAGTAAATACTTCAATGCGTTTCTTTTGATAATGATCTTTAACCTATTTTGACAGTTCTGCTATTATCATTCCTCACATGAAACTTAACGGCACATGGGATGTCACACTCAGGTGCACTGTAACTCCACAACGCTGAGATGACATGTTTTGAAGTTTGCTTTGTGTTTATTTCGAATAACAAGCTGCTGCAAAATAATATTGACGTTGAACAATGAAAGTTTGTGCTGAAGACAAATTGAGATATTGGAAGTCCTTTTTAATCTCGAAGACAGACGATCCGTCAATTCTACCTCTAACATTTTGAAACGTGTTTTGAAATATTTTGAAACTTATTTTAATACTTAAAATTTGTTAGACGTGTGCGTTAATAATTTTACAAAATAAAATCACTTTCTAGGTTTTGAAAATCAGGCAGTACTCTACCAACCTTTTCCGATGACGGAAACAGACTAAATATTTGTGTCACTCGCTTTGCTCGCTGGAGGTTACTGGCCCTCATATTCAGGTGTTCGGCCTATCACATTATTTCTTTTCATCATAGTTTCTATAATAAAGAAGTTACAACCACCGAGCAGGTACCATATTTTCCCAATGCCTATACGGTACTGAAAGTGAAATAATAAATAAATTATCTGAACATATTTATGCTCCTTAATTGATAAAGTGAATTCCGTAGATCTCCACATTTACTTTGTTGTATTATTCAAGCGATAAAATTCACAAAATTAAGAATCCATTAAAACAGAAGTTATTTCCCAAATACAGGCTTTTGTCGAGTACAATGCTTTTGTGTTCTTTTGCATAGTCTCCCCTTGCCATCTATAGCAATTATATTGCTGTCTTCAGTTGGAAATCATAGTACAATGAAGAATTAGTGACTTTAGTTTATGAATTTGTTAATATCAATTAATTGAAATGGTAAACAAAACTTTAAAATAAATGATAATTTAAACATAAAGGATATAGGAGTAAGAAAATGATGTAAAACGGGGATACAGAGGAGAAAGTGGGCAATGTGAAAAAAATGTTTATGATATTCTAATTAATATTACGAAATTGTTAGAATAATATTTTATGAATGTAAGAATATGTTAAGACGGGCAGGGGTGGGTGGTTCAAGAACTTGCATAATTCAACGATTGGTAGCGGGGTACAATGCGGTTTTTTGTAATTTTGTGTGTTAGCATCTCGATGTCTTAACAGCGACGAAAGGAGGGGATAACAAATTAAAGTCAGAGTCGTCGCGAGACTTGTGGAAGCTTTTGCGTGAGAATGGGGAGAGGAAAGAGATATGATTGAGGGTTGAAAAGAAAGGGAATTTCGATTTTGAAAGAGAACACGAACGTTGTATTCGGAGAGGAGACTGGTTCCGGTGAGATAGTCAGACAAGAATAATATATTCGAAATAATTCACGTAGTCTCCGTCGGGGACTAGAACTGTGAGAACGTAATTCAGAAAGGCTACTACTCAATGTACATGTGTACCAGTTAATTCGCAGATATGTTTTTTTTAAATGTGGTGCAATCGTACGAATTGACGAGGACACGTTACATCCACGAAGTCATGGGGAAATATGTCTCATGTCAAAGTCAAAGTGTTGAGTGGAAGTGTGAAAGCGGGGCTTCATGTTTTGAACCCGATCTGTAGAACAACGCATGAGACGCAGCTTCATTCGAGACAAAGACAGATCTAGTAAAATTTTATTGAATGTTGATGACTAAGATAAGTAATAATGTGTAATTTGATGGTTAAAAGTAATTGTTGTTTCTCTCTTGGAAGAATTGTTTAATGAATAGGGATATGACATTAGGTTGAAAATTTCCGATGGCATATTGATATGTCAGTATTAAATTTAATATTACAGCATTTATATTATTAATATTTTTCTAACCTTCATTAAATTTCAATAGACTGGGAACGAAGATAAATATGCGCAGAATTTGAGGAAGCCAACCATGCACGGAATCAACCATCCTGGCTAAGTAGCTGTCCCAGTTACTTCGCGTGGCCCTTTTTCGTCGAGCCACTTAAGTATTTGGGACAGCTATTTTTCGTAGCTGCTGTCTGGTACCTGTGATAACCACTGAAGAAGCTGTACTAGCTACACTCTGGTGCCGTGACACGTTCGCATTTTGTTTGTTAAAGATGAAGTATAATCTGCTCGAGCTTTAGGCTTATCTGCGCCAGATGAATCTAATATACCCTCGAGCTTTGTTACGTTGACGTGAGAAATACTACTTTTACACATTGTTTATAAAGTTCGTAGGTCTTTTAGCTTCTCAAATATTTGTCCACGACCTCGTAGATGACGTAGGGTGGAAGAAGAGAGCTAGAAACTGTGAAATATTCATTGTAAGCTTATTCGCATTGAAGAGAGCTTCATGGCAGTGTACAACTTAAGTCATGAAGGGGAAGGAATCTGGGCGCATTTTTTATAGTCGCAATAATAATTAAAACACCAATGATTTTTATTTCTATTTAATTATTTGAATTGTTTTTATTATGGGATAACAATCTCCCTCACTTTAAACAATACATCATAACAAATAATAATATTAATAATAAGCTCTAGGAACAATGAACATCTAGATAATCCTCCTTGACCAATTAACAAATTTGAAGTGCAGAAAATCTCTCCCCCAAAAAACTACTTAATTTCAGAAAATTACTGGTTTTTAATTTCTTGTTGAAATATGGACTTCACCTTTTCACCGCCAACCATATGAAGCGAGAAGTAACTTTTATTATCAATACAAGGCAGTTGTATGAAAGCCTTTAAAATATACTGGACTAAAACAAGAATCTTTATATACTTGTGTAAAAAGCTGTCACCCTTAACTATCAACACTGTACGGAAGATATGGAGTGATATCTAACACAGATGTGCTACGCTCCACAGCCCGTACTTTGTCTTATACCAGCGACAATGCTGAAGGAAAAAACCACGAGAAAACTATAATACTGACTGGCAACCACTGATAAACCAGCTAGTGGACAGAGAAAATTGCAGCACCACAAATCCTTTAGCTACTTCTGCTTCAGGTGCTTCAAAAGAAATTTATAATTAATGTCTGGGGTATAGTTTTACATACAGCTATATAAACATTACGGTACTGTGTCGGAGTGACTACGCTTAAGAACCCCCAAACGATCTTTTAAATGATAGTTTGAACCACTCTCTATCCAGTGACAATGAATTTCCATACACTTACAGTGCAAAATTATGAATTATTTGACTTCAAATTACTATGGGCTTATATGGAGAAACTTTCACAGGCTCATGTTTTTTTTAAATATTCTGGTAAAAGTACTGACTTGACACAAGGAAAAAACCCTACTAAAACATAGCAAATGGAAATAGGATCTTGATGTTAAGATTTTTGTACCTTACGGGGAATTTGCAAAATAATTAGAAAAGACTGTGGAAAATACTGTACTAATGGAAATTGCTGCCGCGTCACATGAATGAAGAAAAGGCGACCCTTGTCAAAGAAAAAGTCAACCAACAATCTAAATTTATTATCAAGTTTTAAAATAATAGTTCTCATCCAACATAAAAAAATCAGTACAATGAATTATTAATTAATAAGAACTACTTTGGTGTATATTTACAAGTTTTGTGAATAGATGATAACTTGACTTCAGTCAACTTGCATATAATAATTTAAGAAGTACAAATTAACGAACTTAAACAAAGGATCAGTTATTGAACATTACAGCTTGGGTTTCACAGATTAAAAACAATTGATAAAATTTTATTTGCAGAGCTTTTAATAATAAAATCTTTCAAGCGATGCATAGTTTTTTTGTATTTCAGTAACATTTTTTCAGTATAATGAATGGAATGTCAACAGTTTAACAGATTTTCTCATCAACAACCCATTTCATATTAGAATCACTCTTATATACTGGAATCACCCTGTTTCTTCCTTATAATACATTCAGAATGGGTACCATTTTTCTGTAATCACTTTGGTGATGCAGCATTCTGAAAGCAAAAAGTTGCAAAAACTTAATTCACATTCAAAGAATACTTTCATAAGCTATCAGTGTAATCTTTTAATATCCAGTGCATTTATGATATAATTTCAGTAAGACAGAAAATAAACATCAAAATTATATGATATATTTAGTCTTCTCTAAAAGAGATTTGTAGTATAATATACTGGTTTGTATTAATGTTTTGGGTGATGTGTACACAATAAATTGAAAGTAAGTTACATAAAACCTTACATTTTGGTATGAAATTATAGCATCTTAACATAAAGTACATAGCAACAATGTATATTTTTATACTGAGCAACTATGTATGTAGTTGAAATTTTGTATCCAACAGGCTACACCGATTTACTACTTTGCCAAACAGTTTCTCAATCCAAGACATAGCCGTTTATCAATAACTTTTCAACAAATTAATAGCAATGATCTAAATTTTCTATTTTAAGTATATAAGATGTAAAACTTACATTGAAAAGTAATTCCAAAACAAAAATAAACTCACACAAGCAAATTGACAACAGACAGGTTTGTGCATATTTTTACATAGAACACTATGGATACGCGAGGCAGAGACTAACAAATCTATGCTTTCTTAGCAATACAGATGTGACTCACTGTTCCATACTTTTAGATGGATCAGGAAATGTTTTGATGAATAATCTAAAAATAAATACGGAAAATTTAATAATTTTAACATTGAAATGCATTCAAACAATGTGTAATATCAATGACATCGTTTGTTTACCTGCAATGGTCTGTAGCACGTCTAATTTGTTTTTCATGGGTACCAGCGAGCTAAAAAACATTTTTCACGTGAATATTCACTGTATCCTCTCCTTTAACCTCAATTCGCCACTTGCTAGGAGTACATAATTTTCAGATGTTCGTAAACATATGAATGCATATGTTTAGCAATAACTATGTGAACGCACTTCATAACTTCATTGGTGTATTTCACTAGAGCAAGATGCACATTTGGTTCCAGCGTAAAACTCAAAATAATCACTGCATCAAATCACATCGTAGTACAAGCGATACATCGAGCCATGTTGTATCGTTTCGATGGTTCCGTTTATAGTCTGTGGTTCCGAGAGTCGATATCGATCGAGATCTCTTGTGTCTCCTGTCCAATGACCAGCCAAAGAATCTAGAGAAGTGGGAAATTAAAACTATTTCGTGTAACCCGATATTCAAGAAGAAGAAAGCAAATATATTTAACGTACATTGCCTCATAGCACTATTGAGATCGCAAGTTACGATTAGTTTCTTTGTAAATTAATTTCATCTGCTATTTTCATGTTCAATATTGTGACTCTTCTTATTATTTTAATTAATATTATTTAGGGAACTGAATACTCATTTCTCTGGGAGCCACTCACAAGGACAACACAACAATCTGGTGTTCGAGCAATGAACAAAACATTTATTAACACTGTGCAACACTATTTACACTCCCACACGACACAAATAAACATTAATTGTTTATAGACCGTAGTGGCCACATTCCCACCAAAAGACACAAACAACATCAATCATTTATAAGCCAAAGGGGCCACACTTTCACCAAAAGACACAATAAAACATCAATCATTTATAGGCCAAAGGGGCCACACTCCCACCAAAAGACACAATAAAACACTGAATTTAACACTAATATTCTTATCAGAACAACAATAAAAAAAACCTTTGCGAAAATTACATTACAATACAATTAGGGTTCATTAACCCTTTTACGATAACTGCTCATAGTTCTCAGTAGATAAAAAAGGTTCAATAGTTCAAAGCTTGAGCTGTCATCATTTGTCAATAATTCACGCCACTGTNTGGTTCGTGAGAGCCGTCAGCTTCTCGCTAACAGCCTCCAATGGACACGTCAGCCGCGTCAACTTCTACGCGAACTTTGTTGTTAGGAAGCTACCGCCTGAGCTCCTCCAACAATCTCGTACGATAGGCGAGATGTTCGCTATTTGACGCCTGAACATCTGAATATCGCCGAAGAATCTAAGTGAGACGTGAATTCCATGAATTCTTTTGAAAATTGCGAAGTGTGAGCTTCATTAGCTTCTCTGAACAAATCTCTGCGAACTGCGTAAACAATCTGCGAGATGTAATAACGAATTACAATGTGAGAAAAATCTGTTAGATGTGAGAACGAAATGTTCGCACCGCCGAAAAATCTAAGTCAGATGTGTGAAAAATCTGCTAGATGTGAGAACGGCTCCTCTAACAAACTGAACATCGCCGAAAGATCGGGGCGAGTGAGAACGGCTCCTCTACCAAACTGAGCTACATCAACTCCACCGAAAAATCTAGGCGTGTGTGAGATCTGAGATGTATGAGATCTGAGCTATATGAGGACGACTCCTCTAACTAACTGAGATCTGAGATATATGAGCTGTATGAGCTCCTCTAACTAACTGAGATCTGAGATGTATGAGCTGTATGAGCTCCTCTAACTAACTGAGATCTGAGATGTATGAGCTGTATGAGCTCCTCTAACTAACTGAGATCTGAGATGTATGAGCTGTATGAGCTCCTCTAACTAACTGAGATCTGAGATGTATGAGCTGTATGAGCTCCTCTAACTAACTGAGATCTGAGATGTATGAGCTGTATGAGCTCCTCTAACTAACTGAGATCTGAGATGTATGAGCTGTATGAGCTCCTCTAACTAACTGAGATCTGAGATGTATGAGCTGTATGAGCTCCTCTAACTAACTGAGATCTGAGATGTATGAGCTGTATGAGCTCCTCTAACTAACTGAGATCTGAGATGTATGAGCTGTATGAGCTCCTCTAACTAACTGAGATCTGAGATGTATGAGCTGTATGAGCTCCTCTAACTAACTGAGATCTGAGATGTATGAGCTGTATGAGCTCGAAATACGATGTGAGCTTCCTTAAATAAGCTCTATCCCTACTTTTTTTCGAAAATTTCCAAAATTTTGAATGTCACGTGGCCGAAAGACTCCCAATACCAAATGATTTCCCCTTCTTACGCCTTGGTTCTCATTGGAACATTTAAAGGGCTTTCTAGAAGATTCTCAAAAAAACGTTTAAATTTCCAACGCTCTTTCCAACAAGTTCGGGCATGTTTTCACCCGGCGACCATATGGTGTTTCTGAGGTTGGGTGAGACCTCCTCCCCCGTCTTCTTACTCGCTTCGGATTTCTAAACCCTAATAAATCTTTATTGATGTCAAAGAAAGCCGCCGATGCCGCCTGGGCCACCGACCGTCCGCGACCACGGTTGTCGTTCCCAACCGTCCTCCGTTTAAATTTTTATTCTTCGACCGTCAAAATTCCGCAACAGAATGATTAAATTTGTTAATAATTAGCGAATTATTCAAATCTCACAATATATTAAAAATGTAGCTCGTATATTTTTAATGTACTGAATATTTTTTGTTACATATTCTTAGGTTAAAAATGCATATCGAAGAATGGGGAACAACATATTAAAAGATAGCAAAGAAAAATAATTCGTTCCACCCTGAGGACTTCGTCATAATTCGGTATGAGTGCCAAGCTGAGGATTCCAAAACGAAGCGACAGACATTCGGGTTTGCCTTACGAGCTCGTGTACGTAGCCGTACGGCCTCCTCCATCGCAAAAGAGATGCAGGATATGCTACGCGAATGAGTTCGTAGCTGTGGCAGGTACACACCTCTCAGTACGAGAAGTAGCTGAGACAGCTACCTTGAGCACCTGCTTCAGTAGCGTCGTCGTAGCGGCTGTTGCTTTTATCTCCTCCAGCTAAACACCGGCAGCTACTGCTTTTCATCTGTCATGGACACGATAATTCTGTCTGTGTGTAGTGTTAAAGTCATGTCCTATTTTAAATGATTAAACGGGATCGTAAGAGATTTGGTGAATTATCTTTATGCATTACATCTCTTTGTTCCGCATGTACTTGGTAATATTTTATTTCATTTTTATGTATTTCATTACAGGATCGTCACCCGAAGAATCAAATTACAATATCTCATAACGGTTGGTACCTGAAAACTGAATTAAAATTTAATTAAAAATGAGATTGAAGTGTACCGATTTTTTTAAGTTTGCAATATCCGTGTTCTTTTTTAACTTCCTTTCTTAAACAGAGGGTGTTCTATGAACAAATCAAGAGTGGAATTTGCATAGTGGAATTAATAAAAGTCTCATTGCTGGAGAGTGGGCTTGATTTTATAGCAGGTATTGAGTGATTGGATCACCTTCTCTTTCACCGGGACTCACGTTCGGATGCTTTGCCTGACGGAGGCGCGACTTCATATTCTAATGGAAGACGCTAGGCTCGGGAATGGAGTGACGTCAACTACAAGGATTACTCCAGATGAGCGATTGGTCTCAAAAGTCTGCTGCAAGATGTCAGCGCAGGGCGTACGACGCCAGCGGGAAACAGAACGTTGCAGGTGCCTGTTTGCGAAGAAATTAATACGCACCATCTGCTTCCCCATTTCAGAAATTTCTATTTACAAAATTGTCTTATTTTGACTCCACCTAAGATGCTTTCTTTCCGTACATGATTAAATTGTGAAACCTTGTGCATGTTTATAACACGGACACCAACATTACACGTAGTACTCGAGTATTCATTTGTTTTAATGCAATGTAATGTCGCTTCATACAGTGTACATTATCGAGCAATAATTTTTTTGTGGGGCTTTACGGCTCATGTCGACATCAAAGGTCATTGGACCCCGAAAAACTTGTACAGGTAGGGAAAAAGCAGTTACGTACTAGGGAGAGTCAACATGAGTCTCCCCGCGTGTGGGACTCTCCGAATGATTTAACCCTACCCACTAAAAACCCTCCTGATCTACAACACACCAAAACAACATTCATAAAAACATCCAATGGAGGGGGGGCAAAAATGAGGGGGGCACATAACATGAGGGGTAGAACAAAAAATGAGGAAAATGAAAGATACCCTAGCCTTAATAGCGTCGGGATCGAAAAGAGCAAGAGGTGACCAAGGGAGGTCAGAAATGACAAAGGAAGGAACCTAGCACAAGTAAGTGGAAGTAATGCCAGAATCAGCTCGGGACCCCGTGTTCGCCAAACACGTACTTACTAGATGTAAGTCCCCTGGGGGGTCGATCTATAAAGATGTGATTAAGTTTCTATAATTGATTTTACATTATTATTCAAAGAAAAGCTTTATTTTACTTCTGTATCATTAACGAGAAATCTGAGTACGGTTTCGGAAACATATCGTTTAATTTCAACAAAATTAATGATACAGGCATAGAGAATTTGGCAAAATTATACTTTGCTTCATTGCTGGAAGGTACAGAAAAGATTTTTTAAAGGTCCAATTTCCGATCAATTTCGTAATTCTCCAGAAAAAAGACGAAATGTGTTATTCATAATGTCGACTAAACTCAGTCTGTGACGCAAGTATCTAACTTGTGATGCAATTTTAGGTTGTTAAATACTTTCAAACTGACGAAGGTCGTTTAATAAGTAATGCATTTATTTTTCAAAGGATGGTTTATAATTTTTCCAATTCTTTGGCTGTAAAATCCTATTTTTCAACGTTCCCTTCAATTCTATGGCCTAACGCCACCTTAATGTGAAAATCTTTATGTCATCATGGTACCATTCTACTGGTCTGTGTCTGAGCCACGTTCTTGCTGCATCAATAACTTCCCCATCATTACTGTAGTGCTTCCCGCCCAGTCCATCCTTCAGTGGGTCAAAGAGATTTTTTTCATTTATTTTTTTCCCAGTTCCTCGACCATCAGGCTGGATTACTTTCAGGGCTACATTTCTCAGCTTTATTTCTTTTCTGTCTTGCTTTCTTTCTATTATTTGTTATTATATTCATTTGTTTCTAGTGTATAATTTTCTTAATTTCGTTTCTTTTGAAGTCTCATTTTCTTTGTTAATTTATTGTCCATCCTATTCTGTATTAATTCCTTTTTTTTCGTTTTCGTTTATCAGTTTCGTCTTTAATTTTGATTCTCGTCAGGTTTCCACCACGAAGAGGTGGAAGTCAGAAAGTGCGAAATCCAGGCATTTCAATCGGGTGGATGAGGAATAACAATCCACCGAAGTTATGTGATCTCTCGGGTGCGCAGACTTGTGTTAGGCCTTGCGCTGTCGTGGAGAAGGACAAGTGCGTTCGCATTTTTGTGGCCATGAATACGCTGGAATCGTTTCTTCTATTTCCTAGAGTCACACAATAGACTTCGGTGTTGATCGTTTGACCATGCAGGAGGACATCGAACAGACTAATCCCTTCAGAGTCCCGGAACACTGTGGTCATACCTTTACCAGCTGAGGGTATTGTTTTGAATTTCTTCATCGAAGGAGACGTTGTTTGGTGCCACTCCATAGATTGCCATTTTGTTTCAGACTCGATGCTGAATTCCTGTTTCACCGTCTGTGAGGATGTTTGACGAGAAATCGCCACTATCAGCCTCATAAGGAGCAAGCAATTCGGCATATATGTTTCACCTCTGTTCTTTATGCTCTTCAGTTAGGTTTCGTGACACCCAGCTGGCGCAAACCTTTCAATACGTTAGCTGCTGGACAAGTGTGGCAGCACTACTGACAGAGATGTCAAGATGAGCTCTGAGTTGTTTCATTGTTATTCGTCGATCACCGCGAATAAGAGTGTCCGCATGTACAAACATTGCAGGTGTCACTACATGTGCAGTCGGTCTGCGCGTGGGAGATAAGACAGATTTCCTTCTCCTTGTTCTGTTGACGACTCACAGTGCTTGATCTAGTGCCAGGTGTTTATAGTCATTCTGAAAACACCTGTGAATATTTGTGATGGTCTGGTTTTCCGCCCAAAGAAATTTAATACCTACTCTTTGCTTGGGACGCATTTCAGTTGCAGATATCATTTTGAAGGCTGATTATAGCACTGCCGTCCATCAAGTTTTATGGAAATAGAGATGACGCAGGAATATTTAAGGATGTCCTAAACAAAATTCCTTTTTTAACCAAAATTGGTCGAGAAAAAAAAGTGATGCATTACTTATTGAACATTAACAGTTGTATTAAATATTGTTTCACTTGTTAGTTCGTGACTCAATGATGGGTACAATCACAATTAAACTATACCCGTTACGCGATATCACGTTAAGAAGGAAATCATTCCACGTTTACTCCAGTGAACGAAGTGAGTCGATTAAATAAAATAAATAAAAAGAAAATGGGCAATATAATATAAATACAGTCAAGACGTTACAAAATTCCTCGTTAAAAAAAAAGAAGGTATGAAGTAAATATAACGTATTTTTTACTTCGAACAATTATGTTGATTGAAGATGTGTAAATAAAAAATAAAGTAAGTCATGGACTAATAACACTCGTATTTGGTGTGTTAGCTTGAGAATCGTACATAAAACGATACATAGGACAAAGTACTACTATTCACGTGAAATTTTGGTCTACCTAAGAATACTTTTCCTTTAATTTTCTTGGTTAGGTGACCAACATTAGGAAACTCTTAATGATAAAATGATAAATAAAATGAATTAGTTTTTGAATATGTTTCAGCAAAGGACCTTGTTGATGTAGTGGTATGAAGATAGAAAACATGCAACATTATGAAGGTGTTGAATCCGGATGTTTTTTAAAAGTTCTATTTGCCTGTAATGACCACTTATTTGACATTTTTTGTTAGTTCACGAACACAACTCTTGGTCGGCTTATATTGGAGACTCGCAAAATCTGCCATTGCACGTATATCTGTTACAATACCAAAATATTTCAGAATTTCGATTCTCTTAAAATGTTTAACGAACTCAAAACGATTTGGAGAATACACACAAAACCAACTTTGTGCAAAACGCAATTTTGTGAAGTCATATAACAAAATATCGTTACTAGCTGAATACCCGGCGTTACCCGGGATTTTTCTTACACTAATCTTCTTTTACTTCGGAAAAAATAAAATCTATGTGCATAGTAAGATCAATATACTTTTACTTACTGGTTAAAAAAAAAACATGTATGCAGCATACTAATTTTCCAAATTCGTAATAATACTAATTTAATGCAAAACTTGACTGTATACACTACACCATCTCACGGGAACCGCACCGGTCAAATTTTCGCTTCCGACTTCAACACTACTGCACCATTTCATTTAAATTCTTGTGAAATCTTAACCATTCGTCGAAATTTTACGATTTAAAGTCGATTTAAATGCACAAAACAAATTATTCATTAAATGTGATGATGATTGACTTTTCCTTCTTAAATTATTCTATTGAATTAAAATGTTTTAACACTTCCATTTTAAATAACATTTTATCAATAATTTAGGTTAATTTTTGTAGATATATGCTGTCGTGAACTTTGTAGTACAAGTTAGCCTATGTTCATCCTGGACATCTAAACTATCTCCTTGCCAAATTTCATCATGATAGGTTCAGTGGTTTAGTTGTGATCGGGTAGCAAACAGACAGATACACTTTCGCGTTACACATTTATATATTAGTATGGATATCACACTTTAACTTATATTCGTATCAGATATAAACTCCGCGGCTGACACGTGAAATACGCACACAAACATTTTGTATTCGCAGGCATATGAAAATTATATTAAATAATGTATAATGATTCTATGATGTCCTGCAGGTGTGTAGTTAATTCCTAACACACCTCAGAGTTATTTTTAAATCTTGTCGAAACTTCCTCAAACGCAGTTTTATAACTATCCCTCCTTATGATAAAACATTTAAAATAAATAAAACTTTATAGCCAAAAACAGTTGCAAACCACGAATGACCCCTTGAGGAAGGGGGGGGGGGCAATAAAATAAGTTACTCTTTGGAAACAAGCAAGCGACCATCCCATCAATTCCGATCAAGGATTCAAGGGCATTGGCAGATTTAATATTGAGTAAAAAATGTTATTTAACAAATATGTGCTGTTATTCATTTATTATTTCCGAAGTAAAGTGTAGATACTCGTATATTCGAGATAACAAAAGAAATTAATGACATTACCGCCTGTGTATAAATCCGCTTCTACCCGAAGGAGAACCTAAGAAAAATCCTGGCCATGAAGATACAGAGATTGCGTACAGTTTGACAAAAACTTATAAGTAAAAATGAACGAAACCAGCGTTCATGAAAAAAAAAAGTAATTTAATCAGGAGAGTACTAGTAATGAAATGATAAAGAATGAGAGGATAATGCTCTTAAACTCTCCTAAATTTTCTTCATGCTCCTTAATATTTTGCGGTGGCTCTTGAATTCACTTATATTAAATATTATTTATGATTTTACAACAATGTTATATAAGTAATAAAAATATTATTCGTCCATAAAGGGTCATAAGTTTTTAATTATTTGTTTAATTAGATTACATAATGGAAGTTAATAGTAGTAGTGTTATATTCGAGTGAATGTTTAATTTAAAGAAACTGGTATTAGTCCATTCATTAAAATCTCTGGTTAGTGTTAATTGAGGCTCCTGAGTTATTTACGTTTCTTACATTGCTCGAGCGATATTTCTTTTTATTTAGTACCTGACACTACGCGGCTTAGTACGGGAATTTTTTGTTGTTATACGGATTACAGTTGCGTTATAATTTAATGTAGGAAAAATAGCCACTTTTATGTACAAAAACTCTGATTATATCTTAATAGTTTTGTGATACAGCGAAAATAATATACGTTTCGTCAGAGCGAGCAACAAAAACCTGCAAACATTTCTACCCCTTTGTATCCTTTAAGAATATTGAAAACTCTAGAAACCTATATTTAAATTCATAATATTTTCATTCAAAAGTCGATATGATATCTCCATTAGTTCGTGAGACATAGTAAAAAAGCGTTAAATTCGAAAAATCACATTTTACTCTTATTCACAATTTTAAAATCGAAATTTAAAGAATGGTTTCTTTGTGAGCTTTTACAACACGAAAGGAAATTTCTCCTCTCTCGAATGCTTTTTATCTGCGTGTATGAATTGGTGAGGCATTTTTTAAAGGTTCAATTTAATTTTCTTATTATTCCTTCTCAGTACCAAAAAGTGTTTTAGAGAGTGTAGTCTTTTAACTACTTTCTTAGATTTTTTTGATCAGATTTGTATTGAGTTCTCTCTACCCTCAATTAGTTGTTTTGACACTTTACTGAGAGGGTAATTATTGAGAAAAATATTATGATTTCAAGGTTTTCAACTATGTTTCAATTTTGTGATCATATCGGTCATCATCTGATTTGTTTAAAGGAGTTTTTCAGTAGGATGATGTACTTTCCTGATTTTTTCCCCATTTGTTTAGTTTTTGTGGCCAAAAGACTTTACAGGTATAGAGAAGTAAAACCGTTGTCGTGGACTATCCAACCTTGCCTAAGAGTGGTCCTCAGCACCTGGTGCTTCGGGTAGGCTCCCATTTCAGGTAAAGAGAAATGAGTAGTATGGGCATTTCAGCTTCACCAGTAATCTCAGTTTTGATTTTCCATGAGGTCACTATCAATCGGTTGACTCTCATTCTACAGTTTATTTCTCACACATTCGTCATGTGCGAGAAATGTTTTAAATAGATGCCATAATATATCAATCTCATCCAAAATGTTATTTGGTGAAATAGTGATCTATGGCATTTTTATTCATTAAAACTTATTCTATCTGGTGAATTTAATCGTTCAGTTGTTATTCCTAAAAGACTTATCTAAGTGACACGAGACGCACGTATTTTTGGCGTTGTTCATTTCATTTCTGGTTATAGAATGGAGTGTTCTGATGTGACAACCATGGAACCTAGCAACTCCACGAGCAGTACCACCACGAGGCACTTGGCTTGTAGTGCAGACAGTATACACAGGGCTATGAATCTGTCAGTCAGTTAATCATTCATTCATGGCAACGCATCTTATTATAGATAACATATTAAAAAGAAATTAATTGCCGTCGCTTAGTATTGATAATAAATCGACGTATATTATATATACACGAACTGGTGTAAATATATTCTCCTAAACGCAATGGTAAGCATACGATTCCCTTCTTAAAAACGCAATCTGACAAGCAGGAAGGATAATACAGGAGAATACGAATAAAATATATTTGTAAATAAACGATAATGTATTTAAAATAATTAAGAGAAATATTAAAAACCAAAACAAACTGAATTGAAAGTAACAAACATTATCAAATTTTAAAATTATTTATTTTAAATTATATGCAATGCAGACCTAATGAAGCAGTGCTCGTAATAAGAAGAGCAATAAAACAGTAAGAAACAAGGAAATATATTTTTCTTCTAACAATGTAAAATAAATGATTAGGAGACAAGTAAAGGTTATGAAATGGTGGTAGATAGTGACTGTTACAAGATGATCACCAAAGAAGAAAATATCATACATGAAGTGAAAAGGTACACAGATGTTCCTTCACTTGCTATCTTAAAACTATGTTAATCAAAGGGCGTGGGCCTGTGGAGCTAGAGAAGTGTGTCCTTTCTGAAGTTTACTATGTACCAGAGCTAACGAACAATATTATGTCAATAAATTGACAACAATATGACTAAAAACAAGGGAAGTGTATACTTTGATGATGAAAGAGTACACATTAAAAAACCCAAAGAGGATATACTAAAATAATATTGTCTTGGGGGTAACAAAATTGAAAATGGTATATAAGTTGTCAACATGAAAAGACAAGGGAAATTGCTCTTCTCATTAAAAAGATGAAAAGTGACATCGAAGAACATAAAAGTATTTTGATCTTACAATATAGATATATATTTCTCTTGGGTAAAAGAAGATTAGTCTAAGAAAAATCCAGGTAAAACCGGGCTATCAGCTTGTATTCTATAGATGAGCTACTAAGTATCATCCAAATGGTATTTGACTGACAAAATATTGTTTTGTGTTTGTGAGGATAAAATTTCAAGGTGTATTACGAGTGAAATTGTTTATTATGGCTGTAAAAAATGACAAAAAATCAAACAATTTTTATGTTTTGTGATTACTGGTGAGTGTAGAGTGTAGAATCAGTTGTGTAATAACCACAGAATGTAATATACTCTTATGTTGGTATTACCGTAAAGATAGGTTTTCTTGTATTCTTTTGAACGTGTAAATTCCGTAGTTAATTTACTGGTCACCAAAAAAAACCAATATACGACCATTTCTTAATTAATTATGCGCCAATCAGAACCGTTTAAAGAAAAGAAAAGAACAATGAAAAGTGAATAAAAGAATACAAATACAGAGTGAGCAAAGCGACAAGAGGGAAGGGACTAGCCTTCAAATTCATATGTTGTATATACGAAGTGTTATAATTTACGTCATATATACGTAAATTATAACACTTCACGTGTTACCTAATCACCCAAAGATCACGTTACAAATAAGATAATCACAAAAGTATTATTTCATGAACTAGATACTTTATTTTGACCTGATATGGACTATTCAAAAGACAATACTATTTTAGCATAAATCTTTAGCAATACTAATCACGTTTAGTCGTCCTCAGCTTATACGTCCGCCCAGCTCCACCTCTCGTATCTAAGTGATCTAAAAACGATTAAACCAGCTATCTCTCCGATCTTATAATGGAATTTACTCATGTAAAATCATAAATTCAACTCCCACTTTATACCTCTACTCTTGCATCAAGTGTATGTATTTCGCGCATGTGTACAATGTCTTAAACAGCGTGAATCGTACGCTAGCAAATTGCTTCCGACACATCTCAATTATTAGTGCACCTACCAGAACTACCTGACGTTGCCCGGAATTTAAAAAAAGAACTCAAAGCAATATACAAATAATATATTAAAATATCGATTTCATTAATTACTTTTTCCAATTTCCATGCAACAGACCTTCCAATACAGGAATAGGTTCTTCGCTTTGGGATAACTCAATGTATAAGTTTTAGTTGACGGAGAACTGATGGGGAATTCGTGGCGATAGGCGTGTCGGAAAACATATCGTCCATCACAATGTTGATCGTGCAGCAAAAGTCACAGTGTGTTCTTTGGTTCGCGAAATTGAAGTCAGTTGTGCGTGAACAGCGTCGCTTTCAGCAATAATATGAACTAAAAAAGGCATCGTATCACAAAGCAATTTGTCGGTGGTTCAATCAATTTCAAGCTACAGGAAGCATGGAGACAAGACACTCGTTTGTCGAGAAACACGGAGGACAATGTTGAACGCATCCGCCAATCGCATGTTAAGAGTCCAAAGAAATCTATTACTCAACTTGCAAATAGAAGAAAAAAATATCCTGCCCAAACGATTGCATGTACAATTCAGCTTAGACAGGTGACTGAGCACCCTAAGAGTGTTGATTTTTACAGAGATATAGTAATAACAATTCGCGATTTCTAAACGAAGAAACAATGTAAGTATGAGTTTGTTACTGATTCTTCGTAACCGAGTTCGTAGCGAAGATTATATGATCGAATTATATTCCCGTTCCTTTACATGGAGAGAACAATTTTATAGATGCATAATATGGAATTGCTAGAGACGTTTTTGTTTCTTCAGTTCGTAGAAACTGACCTAGGAAATGGACAACTTGTGATTTTTTCGTAAGGTTGCCTCTCACAACCTTCGTGCTAGACGCAACACACACAACTTTTATTTCCGAGTGACTGGTTTGCCAGAGATGCTTCTATTTCTTGGTCTTCCAGAAGTCCAAATCTTTTCGTTTTAGTTTTATTGTACTGGAGACATGAAAATTGTTGATGCTGAACAAATTCGTTATTTGATGCATGAATGGGAACGCATTTTTACCATCGTCATGATTTAGCAGTGAACGATGCAAGTGGAAGAACTTCACCGATCATTCGAACAACAGCACTAACCTTGGAGATACTACAATGGTGGTTTGCTTTGCTGGTCTACAACGGTGCGCTTAGGGTTCCAAAGTTTTAAAACCGTATGTCAATTGCACTGCTTTTTAACAAATTAAATATTGACAACAACTTTATAATTTCAGTTACACATGCTTAAAGCATATCAACTATGAAAATAAAATAAAATAAAATTACTTTATGGAATAGCGTTTTAATAAAATCTTTAACTTAAGGTTTTACTTAATACATCTTGAGGAATGGAACGAAAAATATATGTAATTAGGCAGTTTCATAATTTTTGCTCATGTAGTTGTTGTCACTGGGAAAATTATAAAAATATATATTTTTATTTATTCCTAAGGTGTGTGGTCAGGAAAAGATGATACCGAAAAGAGACTCCACATCGATGACGCGACACGCTGGCCATTCTCTGAAAGAAAATATCTTTTTTATCGTAAACTTACAAAGGGTTTGTTGCCGGTATGTTTACTTTTGCTTCATAAGTGGCTTTCTAAGAAGATGATTTTTGTTTCATTCACAACGTTTCAAGCGCTATTTGGGTCATAAATTTAATATGTAATTTTTATTAACACCATTTGAATTTGAAACGAATACAGGTAGTTATTTATTTAATTTATTTAGTATATTTATTTAACTGTTTTGATGGCTTATTTCTCTGAATTATTTTTCTATTAAATTGTTTTCTGTATATGTAGTTACTTTATTCATAAGTAGTTTATTTGTTTATTCTGTGTTGTCAAGACTATTTGTTTATTTTATGTGTTTTCATCTGATAATGACCCAAATAGTGGTAATGACCCAAATACCAGATGCAATAAAATATTGCGATCTGGTACGCAGAGAGAGTCGTGTGGTCGTTGGTTCCACTTTATTGCAGCGGTGGAATGGTGGACGTTGCATCCAACAACGGCGTCTTTAACTGCGGGAGATGCAATTTGGAGCAAGAACTTCGCTTGGAAAAGGAGCTGTTAGTGGCGAAGAAAACCATCGAGGGCCTTCGTACGAGCCAGCGTGTGCTGGAGGAAAAAATTGGTGAAAGCTCTGTAAATGCAGTTGTTGAATATGCAAACCGGAACACTTCTTCACTGATTTTAGGGGACTCAGTTGTCCGATACGTGGGGAAGGAGGACAGCACCATGAAAGTTAAATGCTATCCCGGCATCCGGACGGAACAAGTGCGACGCGTGATTGAAAATCGGGATATCGGGACCCTCGATACTGTTTATTCTCTACGTCGGAACAAACGACCTCAAAAGATCTCAAAACCCCGATTATGTTATGGGTGAGGTGTACGATCTTGTTTCGGCTACCAAAAAGAAGTTCCCACAGTCCATCATAAAAGAAAGTAGCGTGTTGCGGCGAAAGGACGTGTAGTTGAAAAAAATCGGGACCATTAACGAACGCATTGAATGGGTTTGTAATGACTTGAACGTAACTTTTGTGGACGGCAACAGTTGGATAGAGGAAAGTTATTTTAGACGTGACGGGTTTAATTTGAATAGTCGAGGAGCGTTTCGGAAAACTCTTTTCGCGGTTGTCACGTGCGAAGCCCCCTTCAACTCGTGTTTGAGATGACGCAGCAGTATTGGTAGGAAATACCCAAGCACTTTGGGAACCTCGAATAAGTGGTAGATTCCAGCTTAACGACAACGGTGGCGATGGCTCGGGAGGTGGCGTTGGAAGAGGGGAAGGTGGCACTGGAGGTGGTGGACACGACGGAGGCGGTGGCTGTAATGAGGGATGCAGCGATGGCGGTGGCTGCAACGAGGCAGGCGGCGACGACGGAATCGGAGTCGTCACTGGTGGAGGCAATGGCTGCGGTGATGGTGCAAGAGGAGGCGACGGCGGTTGAGAAGAAAACGAAAACAAAATTCGACGACCGGATAACAAGGGTGAGTCGTTACTGTTGCTGCAGATGAATTGTCGAAGTATTTACAACAAAAAGTTAAATATTTTTGATATTTATGAACCAGATATTATTATTGGTAAGAAGTCATGGCTATCGGAGGACGTGAAAAATGCATAAATATTTCGTTCAGATTTTTTAAATTTCCGACGGGATTGTTTGACTCGTGGGGGAGGAGTTTTTGTTTGCGTTAAAAACATTTTATCGTGCTCTTTAAGCTGGGTAGATGAAGTTCACGAATTAATATCTGCTGAAATCGAAGGTTATTCAGGTAAAACTCTAGAAAGTACAGGAATATATAGAGCTCCAAGTGATGATATGCGCGTGTTAGAAATATTAGTTAATAAAATGGGTCTCAATTGAAATATAACGAGAAATAGCATTATTGGCGGGGACCTTAACTTACTGTATAGTGTCTGGAAGGGTGACTCAAATAGCATTAGTGTCGCGGTCTTTCCTTAGTGGTTCGTATCTGGTTGCCCGTCTGAATCCATTAAGTTGTACCCGACGTGGAAGGAAGAAAGGTATGGTTGCGTTTTGGCAGGAGTTAAGAGGCTAGTGAAACTCATAGCTAATATGACACATTTGATAATACTTACAGCGCTCCATGGTCGCAGGTGGCAGAAGCCAGAGAGAAGCAAGTGGTGGTTATGACGTAATCGGTCTTGGGGTGTAGATCGTGAGACAGACTCTGGTCCCTCCAGCTTCTGAACTGGTTCGGGAAGCAGCGGTGAAGGTTGTGGGGTGTCACAAGCTGCAACGCACACGCAGCAACTGGGTCCTTCTGCCTCGAGTCCACTACGCCTCCGATTATATACAGTTTGTTTTCATACGTCATTACCTACTAACCTACTTCCTCTGGCTCCGCGACCTCATTCCTGGTTGCTAGGTGTCTTCACAACATCTCCCCCGTTCCCTAAAGTTAGGGTAAAATCCGAGTGATCGTGAAGACACCAGCCTCTGCTATTTCATCTTCCAAACAATACTTTTTTATTCGTTTATACACTGTTGTCGCGTGGTGCACTAAAAACTAACATTTTTCAAAAACACAAAAAATTTCTTTACAAGCGTATATACAATGTTGTTTGTTCGCATTGCGCTTAAAATCTAAAAGACATGAATAGAAATACTATTTTTATATACAGAAATTTTTACAAATGGAGAAATTATGGAACTGGAGTCTGTACAGGGGCCACGCTTACTATGGATAGTGGTGTATCCTGTTTCTGTTCCTTCTTTCCCTTTCAACGCAGATTTACCACATATAAAACAATTATCAGTGTTATAAAATAAACTTTTATTTCGTGATTAGGCTCAAGTCATCAGGCCTGCTCTTTCGCCTTACCACCGTCAAAAAGTAATACATGATAATAAAACATAAATATCAATACATACATAAATAACAATATATACATTAATATATTCATAAACTTAAATTATACCACGAAGAGGGAGGACTAGCTAATTAGGGGTCCTCCGAGCTTCTGGGGATCCAACTAGGTATCATCCCGGAATTAACCCTAAGCAATTGAGGAAAACCCAGAAAAAAACTCAATTAGGATGACGAACAAATATTAGATAATATACTACAAAGTGTGATACATAATTAAATTAAATGCAAAATTCATCTTTTACAATATAATATTACAACTTATCGCGAATAATGTTACATTACATTTTAAATTACAAAATAAACTTACAAATTTATGACTTCTAATCTTCATAAAATGTTTATCATAAATTATAAAATATTATTTTCATAAAATTTCCTAATAACATTAAACATATCTAAATTTATTATTGTACAGTAGTAATTGTAACATAACGTTTTTATTTAATTGAGTTGCAGTTTGATATTAGGACTAACCAAATAAATTATATTGTTTAATACATATTTAATAGTTTTTAAATTATATTATGGTTAAATAATAAGATAAATTTATTATTAAGGGCACATTCAAAATAATGTATACTACATAACAAAAAATCAATACTTTCTATGATAAAAAAATCACTCCTATTCTACTATACACTACCCATCCTGTTGTATATACTGTGTCTGCACTGTTTTTTCAACGCATTCCAGTGTCCAATGTCTCTTAATGTCAGACAGTGACACTGTCGGCACCATATGGGTGTTCGGTAATTTAAGAGCGTTTAAAGTTTTTACAACTAATTCTTCGTTCTCTTTTATTTTCCCCAACCCACTCCAGAGGTGTTAAAATTTTCTATGCTCCAGGATTGCATTTCCGGGACTACCGACGGCACTGTGTAATTAAATATGTCAAAAATTGGGGGTAAAATTTGTAATGGACTACCCAGAACAAACTTGCGGGAGTAAAAAACGTCCCTCTCTTGATAACTTTATTGAACCCTGATTCCCCACACACGAGAAGTTAACCCAGGTGTCCTCACTGACAGCATAGTACCACTTTCCAGGCGTTTCGCCCGTAGTGAACAACTCATATGGGGTTTTTCTGCACCGACATTGCAATACTGCTTCACGTTGCTAGTTTTATTTAGGAACACATCTATACTGCACGAGAGGGCAAAAGATAAAAAGATAGGGTATGAGGGTGGAAACGCTGTGATAGACGCCTCTCGGCAATCGTCTAGTGAGTCCCGATTGAAAAGGAGAAATTTAGAGGAATCTGAAGAAACTGCTCACGCGCACCCGCGCTACTGAGTACACTGTTCGTAACAGCCGGCTATGGAGTCCTATAAACTCGATGTCTGTATGTTGGTCAGGATGGAAGAAAGTATACTGGGATGAAGAAGAGGAGGTGTGAATTTACCCAGCTCTGCAATAACCAACTTATTTTGCATTCCTCCTAATATTTGCTTTAGTGCCTGGACGTGTTGCATAAGAGCTGCGTACCCCTCCTGCAGTACCCAAAAACCTGATTGTAAACTGATTCCAGATCCGCGCGAACCCTGTGGTCCCCACTCAAGGTATCGTGAATGACATCCAAAACCCCTATTGTACTGGACAGCATTTGGCCATGACTCTAATGTAGCCGAAACGTTAAAAAAATGTGATGCGGGAAATTAGCGCTTCTTGCCTATCACCTCGAAGGTGATTAATTTGATTTGTCAAAATTTTAACTTACTCGTCTGTCGCGGTACCCGCCAAGTAATGCAATCCTTTCCCCAAAATATTTACTAATCCTCTTTTACCCGTATCGTTGATTGAAAGTAAACTAATTTGATCTTGTAAGTTTCTGACTTCTTGGTTCACTCGCACTTCATATTTCTTCACTAAGGAAGTCCACTCTTGTTTGCCTACGTTCACTTCGCAAATATTGTTTTTTTGCTCAGTAAACCGTTTCGCTTGGTCACTCATCTTGTCCACTGCACTTTTTGCCTCCGGTAAATGAAGGTCGATATTCAACAACCACTCTGCACTGGATATTATTAAAGTTTTTCGAGGTATAAACACAATCCCCACTATTTGTTCTAGACAACACGTGATGGTGATGACTAACGAGATGATCATGTTGCGGCGGAGTTGGGTTGTCCTGAGCTTGTAATGTACAATGATCCTTGTAATACTATTCATCTACACATAATCTTCTCCCAGCTTCCAAGCACCTCCGGCGCCGTTTCCATTTTGCTGCTCATTGTCTCGCTCGCAACCTCCGGTATTCGCTGGTTGTTATATCGGGGATCTCGTACTGAAATGGCTGTCCTGTTGTCTGCCATCCTCCGTCCACTCCCCCCACCCCGCAGTGTTGTACGGGCCTGCATCGAGGACGAGACCAGGTGTAGTTGATGCATGCGTCACATCAGTCTGAGGCAGATACTCTTGGTGTCGCTCCAACCACCACTCATCGATGTCGTGCGGGTGGTGTCCAGGCGTCGACGGCTTCCTCGTTATGTCAGCTGGTGGCAAGTATCCCCAATCTACTTCTTCCAATTCCGGACAGCATCCCACAGCACATCTACACACAACCCCAAACCTCAGATGTCACTTCCTGGAAGGTTGAAGGTTATACGGGTATCGTGGGATTTGTGAATCGGGAGATTCTTGTGGATATAGGTTAGATTCTGGTTCCAACCTTTGTTTTCCCGGGAATCGTTGTTTCTGCCGAGACACCCGCGGGTTCTCGCTTCTCTGGTTCAGGAGACAAAGCATGAAGATTTTTTGGTGGGCGCACACAGTGCGTCCTGTTTGCATGTGTTCGATAAGAAATGTTACAGGGGTTCTCGCCCTTCGTACTACATACGGCCCAACCCAGCGAGGTGTAAACTTCCTACTGCGCCCCGGAGCCATCTGAAAATTCCTCAACAGAACCCACTGCCCCTAAAAAATGGGAGTTAGTACTCAAAGTTTATTCGCTTTTTCATGCTCTGGTCGCGTATTCTGTGTATTATTTTTTGTTGCTGGCGCATGTGCTGCCTGCAGATTCCGTAGCATTGTGTCCGCATAGGATTGCTCATCTGCGTACTTTCTATTTTCCAACGGCAGTATTTCATCCCCCCGGTAATGCTCATTCTCGCCCGTATACCAATGACGTGGGACTTAACCGTGTGATGCGTTGTCTTGAATTTCTGTACACAAATGGAGCAAACTACAGGTGGCTATCCCAATCCTGATGATCTTGATTCACGTAACACGAAACTACGCCTTCGAAAGACTGATGTGCTCGTTCTACCCTATCATTAGCTGCTGGATTGTATGCTGATGTGAAAATCTGTTTTACTCCTATATTGGCACAAATTTCCCTCGTACGAGATGACTTCAAATTTGCACTTCTATCCGTCTGCAACACCTCTGGCACCCCATGTCGGCAAACAATCTGTTCTACAAGTGCGCGAGCTACCGTCTCTGCCTATTGGTCAGCAATTGCTACTGCTTCCGGGTAACGTGAGAAGTGATCTTGACACGTTAAAATGTATCTATTTCCCCGCTCTGATTTAGTAAAGTGTCCCACGATATCTAAAGAAACTTTTTCAAATGGTTTCGAGAGTTCTGTTACCTCCTGCACGGGTAATCACTTAATTTCCCTCCTTGCTTTACATATCATACATGTCTCTACAAAAAATTTTAATTTCGAATATGACTCTAGCCAGTTAGAATGACGGCGCACCAGCTCTAGGGTCCTAGTAAACCCCATGTGCCCTGCCAATGGATTATTATGACATCAGTATAGTATGCACGGAATCATTGTTATTGGTACGGAGATAGTTGTCTCCGCTTTTGGAGGAGGAATATGCATTTTGCTCAATACCCCATCATTATTTACGTAATATCCTGCTTTCCCTACTACTGCTAATTTAAACTCTTTTTCCAATCTGAGCCATTTTTGCTGTTCAATTTTTATTCTCTGTACGTTGCATACTGGTTCGTACTCTTCCTTTGATCCAAAAAACGCCCATATGGGACGATGCATTGGAGATAGTGCATCTGCATGAGATATCTGCATACCTGGCCGATATTGCACAGAAAATGCGTATCCCGACAGCTCCATCACCCATCTAGCTAATTTAGGACTCCGACTGAGTAAGATGCTATTTTAATGCTTTATGATACGTAATCCTTGTGAATGCACGACCCAACAAATAAACCCGAAATTTCTTTACCATTTCTACCACAGCAAGACAGTCTAACTGGGTGGCACTGAACTACTGAATTGTAAGTTTTCTGCTGGCGCAAGCGATCAAATGCTCGCCACCCTCAAATTGCTGTGACAGTATTCCGTCAATACCTGTTGGAGACGCATCCGTTGTTAGTGAGTATGTCCTAAAATTTTTATTTGCTTTCGAAAGAAATGACATTTACCTTGTTTTAATTTCAGATTAGCCTTACGTATTCGTGAAAAAATTTCTTTTAGTCCTAATAAATATTCTTCCACATTCGCATCATACCGTAACATATCGTCCAGATATACTAAACAACCTTTTTTATTAGTCCCCTCATTACTACTGACATGAGCCGAATAAACATTGCAGGGACATTACATAGCCCAAAAGCGAAACGATTACAATGGTAGTGACCCGTGGTGTAGAAAAGGAAGTAAAAGGTTTGCTTTCCTCCTCTACTTCCACTTGCTAGTACCCACGACACAAATCTAGTGACCATATTTCATTGCTTTTCACTAATTTTACAACCTCATGTTCTATTTTTCGTTGTTTCTTCACCCTTTTCCCTGTACGCGACTCATTTATGAATACTAACGGGATTTCGTGAGTTCTATTCCCCCTACAAATAATTGGTACTGTATCTTCCACTGGAGTGTTTTCCCTACAATTCTCTTTTACTCTACTATTTCAATTACTTTCTCCAGTACTATTATCAGTGAATTTGGTGCTAATACCACATCTTCCATTAATCTAACACTCTTAATCTGTTTACTGGTTTTGCTCATTTTCTCGTTGATGTCCCTCTGCCTTTCTGAACGCGGAATTTTGCACAGATCTTTTACTACACATTTCGAGTTACAAGAAATATTTGCCCCTCTGAGCCTGACTTCTGTTTTATCTCATTCTTCCTTTTTTACTTACCACACTTTCTAGGCAATGGTTAACTCGTTCACAATCATCCCAATATTCTGACTCATTCATACTTATCACGTATTCTTGACAACAATTATCCTTATATTCAGTCTCATTTATACTCATTACGCCTTCCTGGCGACAATTACCTGAATGTTCAGATTCATTCATATTATGTCTCACATCCACACTTGTAAAACAGTCCTCAGTCCAATGACCTTCTTTCTGAACTTCTAGCTCTTCGACCAAGTTCTTTCCTATTCCCTCATCACAAAGTGAATAATTTAAACTCTGCGCCATTAGTGGTGCTACTAATTTTTCATTTTCTGTTTTACTCAATGCGTCAAACACATCCCAACTATTTTTCGGTTTGTCCTCCATTAACGTATCTGACCTACTAATAAAGTGGGTCAGTGGTGACTGTAAATCTTCTGCAATTTCTTCATCTATTTTTCCTAATAAATCTACAGGATTACTTATTTTACTTTTTGTCAAGTTAACGCCTTCTTTTCTTTTAAGTTTAATACATTCAGATTATCTCTAGGTTTAGCGGTATGCAAACACACTTTATGGCCTTCTGATATTATAATAGTTTTACTGCCAGGGCAGATAAAACTATTTAAATTTAGAGAAAAGTCCTATTATCTAGTCCTATTATCCCATCATATTGTATGAGTTCCATATCTATAATTAATACGTCGTGCTCATTTGTTCTATTGTCAATTTCCAAGTTTAACAAACAATGCCCGTAAATTTTTAAAGAGGGGCTTGAAGCACTCGTAATTTTTTCCCAATAATTTCTTAACGCATCTATTCCCAGTAGAAATTTTCTACTATTAATAATTATTACTGCAGCACCCGTATCAACTAAAAACTGATATGTTTGTCCCCATATTTTGATCTTTTATGTTAATCCCGGCTCCTGTTGTACTGCTAAGATCATTTACGCCTCGGCTGAACAACCGGTGATAATACGTTTTTCGAGCAATTAATCGGCAAATGCCCCACACCCACACATAACGCACACATTCGGAAAGAACAATCTTTTACCAAATGTTGTTTTCCACAGATCATAGAGTTACGCGGTGGTTGACGACAGCTGCGCGCAAAATGCCCCACCGAGTTACAACGAAAGTAATGTTGCATTCTTTTGCGCGGCGGCGCGTGCCTGGCGTCGTTAACGTAAGCCTCGTCGTATGATTGTGATTTGTTGACCAAGTGCGGTGGTGGTCAGTAGGCAGCGTCGGTGGTGGCCTACTGTCTGTGCTGTCTGCGTGCGTCATGGTTAAGCAATTTTCCTCCGGGTCCAATGTTGCATAACTACTCAATATTTGTTCCTCTGCAAGAGCAAACGCTTCTGCTTGAATCATATTTTTTAAGTCCTGTTACTGTCACAAAGCGATCTAAGTCTGGTTTCAAACCCTCTAAAACTGTGCCAAGAGTCTTTCTTCAAAAATTTCCTGTTGCATCTTTACAGAGAGTATTGTAAGTTAATAATAATTTTCTGCACTCCCCCTTAAATGTGTCGAAAATTTCGTTACCGATTCTTTTGGTCTTTGTACGCTACCTGAAAATATTTTTTCAGCGAAATTCGTGATGTTTTGGCAAAAACCGATTTTTTAATCTAGAACAAAATTCTTTATAAATGTCCCACAAATGCTGATAGCATTCCAAAAAGTACACCAATGTTGCTATCCCTAAATCACAATGTAATCCAAGGTATTGTGCAGTTCCATGGTAAAATTCGGATTGCGCAAAGGCGGTCAGCGCTAGAAAGAAAGATTTAGCGCGACTTAACAAGTATCCCGCTCTTGAAAATCTCATTGAGTTTAAAAGATGCAGAGCCAGAGCAAAACGAACTCGTAAGTCGTTCTCCTGGAAGGCTTACACTTCATCTCTTAGAAGCTATAATCCATCATCAGTCATATGGCCTATAGTTCGCAGGATTCAAGGTTCGTGGTCCTCTTTTCCCATCCCCGGTCTCAATGTAAATGTACAGCTTCAAACTTCACAATAAGTCATCGCTGAGAAATTTGCATCACACGAAAGAGGTCCAACATCTTCGGACGTTCTCCATCCTTTCTCCAACAGAAATCCCGTGCGGAAAAGTGTTGCTAGGATTCTCCAGTTGTAGAGAAGAGGAATATAACATTCCTTTCTTAAAGACTGAGTTAACCTCTGCCTTTGCGACTTCGATTGATACAGCCCCTGGTCCTGATCAAATACATAACGCGATGCATCTTCCAGAGACAGACATGAAATTCCTTCTGAACTTATTTAACAGTATTTGGAATGAGCATACAGATCTTTCTCAATGGCATGAGGCCGTAATTATTCCACTTCAGAAGGAGGGAAAAGATCTTTCTAATCTGTCGCACTTTTAACCGATTTTTCTGAGAAGCTGTGTTTGCAAATTGTTAGAAAGAATGATTGGTCTCTGGAATCGCGAGACCTTCTGACCAGTATTCAATGTGGTTTCAGAAAACAGCGGTCAACACTGGAACAACTTGTTGCGTTCTCATCCCCCATCTCATCAGCATTTGTATTGAGAGAACGTCTTTTTTGTCTTGGGAAAAGCAAATGACACAACTTGGAGGTAGGAATCTTACGCACATTGCACTCGAGGGGATTCCGAGGTTGTCTTACTCTGTTCCTGGTGAGCTTCCTATCTCAACGATCTTTCCGCATTCGCCTTTGTACTCATTTGACATCTAGTCATCCTTTGGAAAACTGTGCCCTACAGGGCTGAGCGCCCCCCTCTTTGCTAGAGCCATAAATAGTATTGCGTTAGGGGTTTGAGAACCGGTGCATGTCTCTATCTTCTTTGACGACTTTTCCACCTAATGTTCTTCCAGCAGCATCTCGGTCATCGAGAGGCAACTGCACTTGTGTTTAAACCGTTAACACGAGTGGTGCATGTCTACCGGATTAATCTTCTCTGTATACAAGATATGCTGTATGCATTTCTGTAGGATATACTAAGCCCACAATGATCCCGATCTTTTTCTTGGGGGCGAACGTCTTCCTTTCGTTGACTCCGCAAAATTCCTAGGTATCACATTCAACCGCTTACTAACTTTGCGCAATCACATTCGAAAACTACTATCTAGTTGTAATTAATCCCTGAATCACCTTCGCTGCCTAAGCGCATCATCATGGGGTGCAGATCGCACTTGCCTTCTTCTTCTGTGTAGAAGTCTTGTTCGTTTTGTATTAGATCATGTGAGTATTTCTTTTTTGTCTGTATTGTGAACGCCTCAGCTTCACCATCGACACTCACAACCCTTAACAGTATTCATCATGCAGGAGTTCGCATTGCTATTGGTGCCTTCCGCACTAGTCGAATACAATTTTTTCTAGTAGACACTTGGAAACCATCCCTTAGCTGAAGACGCTATATTTTACTTGGATCTTACGGAGTGAAACTCATGGGTTTTTCAGACACCCTACTCGCCATCATATCCATTCCCCGAAATTTTGTTTATCTTACACTGCAAGACCTTCGTTACCCAGCGGGTGTCCGCTTTAAACATCTGCTAGAGGAAACTGACATCATACTACCTCCTTCAGTGAAATACCCACACACTCTTACCCCACTTTTGTCCTTCATGTTATCAACTATCGAATATCGGCTGTCTCAGCTTTCAAAGCAAGACACTTCTGCGGCTTTGTACAAGCAGCACTTCGGAGAAACTTATATTTGGATCATTTGTTTATACACACTGATGGCTCAGCCATGAACGATTCCGTTGGTGCTGCTTTCTACTGCCATAGTATCACCCGTTTTTTTCGCCTCCTCTCCTTTTACCGCGTGTACGCTGCGAAGAAATAAGCAATCTTTGAGGCACTGTTGTTCATTCAGCTACCTGCAATACGGCGTGTGGCTTAGTGCAATGACTCTATTAGTGCTCTGTGGTCAGTATCTTCACTGTCCACTTCTGACACTCTTACACTGACTCTAATCTAATAAGCCGTCAAGTAGTTCACAATTTTGAAATAGTCCTTTGCTGGGTTTCTGGTCACGTGGGTATTATTGGCTAACGAAGAAGCTGATGAGTCAGCGAAGCGGGGAACACAAAAGGCAGTCCTAGACATTTCAACTGTTCCTACGTCAGATTCAAAGCTTGCTCGTCTATTCTTAAGACATGGCAAACCGAATGGAAAAATTGCGCCTTCGAACTGAGGAAGGTAAAACACTCCGTTATGACCTGGTCGTCTTCATCCCGTGCGAACAGACATGAAGAAGTGACCCTATCACGTTTTCGTATTGGCCACTGCTATCTCATTCATGGTCATCTCTTACGCGGTGACTTGCAACACAACACTTACCGTGGAACACTTTCTTTTGGAGTGTCCCAAATATAGTGCCAGCCGACGGAGATACAATCTACCCAACAGTTGGGACGTAATGCTTGGACAAAGTGAACTGATTTTGACACGCCTTTTTCGATTTCTCCAAGTATTTGGCTTTTGGCAAAGTATTTGATCTTTATTTGTATGTCATTACTGAAATCCATAAAAGAATTGGGACTCCTCCCACAAGTTCTCGCGAGGATTTGGATTTAATTCCTTCTTTCATTTTCATTTTCTTTAAATCTACATTATTTTCTTTCTAAATTTATTTCTTTGTTTTTGGTTTTATCATGTTTTGGGAAACTGTTGTCTCTCTTCCGTCTTTTTATGTTTGGATATATGGTATTTGGAGGGTTTTTAGTGGGTATGGTCGAGTGATTCTGTGAGTCCCACACGTGGAGACGGTCATGTTGGCTCTCGTTAGTGCGTAACATTTTCCCTACCTGTACAAAATTGTTAGGGCTCTAAAGACCTCGATGTTGGCGAGCCGTAAAGCCCCAATAAAGAAAAGTGTCTCCACGTAAGCCGTTCACTATAACGCCTGTCATTATTTGATACTCAGGCACAAAATAGATTTGACGTTTACAGAACAACTAATGAATCAGATATCAAAATCATTTTATGGTATCAAGATAAACTGTTTGTTTACTTGTAGCTAGGCAAATCATATAAATTACTTAAATATTTTTTAATTAGTATTTAATAAAAATTCTTAAGTATGACTATATATTGATAATTAATCAATAGAATAAGAATCTTCACTTGTTTATTTCTTTAGACCCTCAAACACGGCGTTTCAACTTGTTCTTAGTCAGTAGACTAAGGTTTTTATTTGGATGATTTTATTGATATAGTAAGATGAGCATCTTGAAGGGCCATCCACTGGCGAATCTACACCTTAATCAAAGGGGGTGGGTTGGATATCCGAGGAGAAAACTGGGGAGCATTTTTGTTTGAAAATAATGGTTTTAGAACACAAATTTTATAAACATTATATTTAATTAAAATACATCATCATTCTCATCAAATATATAAATAACAATTAACAATAATAAATAAGATAAATAACAATTAACAATAATAAATAAGATAAATAACAATTAACAATAATAAATAAGATAAATAACAATTAACAATAATAAATAAGATAAATAACAATTAACAATAATAAATAGAGACCAAATTTATTGACTGTTTAAAATGGCAAATACATATTAAATTATAAATCCAAATAGAAAGTATAAAGTACCACATCAGAATTTGATAAAGATAGTAATCTAATAATTAATGAAAATGTACTTTTAATGTAGACATAATAAACTAACAACAAAAATGTATGAAAGTTATAAAATAGAATCTCAATCAGGAGATTGTTTTAGAATATATTCTTTAAAACAACTGTCTTGTAGAGGGGTTGTTCTGAATCCGAGTACCAATAAATAAAGGATCTGTCAGTGAAATAGCAAACAGCTTGCGTCGTACATAGAGACTACACAACGTATGGAAGGAAAAATGGCATCACGTAAATGAATAGAAATACGCATGCGGTCTATAGATGACATGAAGCATATAGACAAGACAAATTTCGAACATCTCAAGACCGTCCCATCTGCTGTGAAGTAGGTAAGGGTCCCTTAAAGAAAGACGTCGCCGACTGCCTCCTTGCAACACCAGTGCATGTAATACGCAGAAATTATAATACAAAGTTGTATTACGTTTGCTTCTAGCGTGTGCGAAATATCTGGTTACACTTTTACAAAGTATGCCAAGATCTGTAGAGAGTTGAGGTCCAATTGGACCCTTAGACCACCCCCAAAGATTCGCCACTGGGTCCATCTAGAAAAAAATTTCTTTGCTTGTATTTTTAGATGTACCTAGATCAAGCTAGTTTTTTTCACTGGCTTCGAAAATGGCGTATATTCGCAAATATTTATTATAATTCTCCACATGTCTAGTTTAAGTTGTCTGACTGGCTATAGCGAATAAAATTCCTTTTCCAGGAGGTGCCTGCGGGGACCGTGGCTGCGGTGGCGCAGCGGTGCGTAACGTTGGAGGAACTGCGCTGCGAATGGACAGAGGTGGTGACAGATGAGGACGTGACGGCGCTGGTGGACGCGGCTGGAGGGCAGCTGCGTGTGCTGGCGTTAGGCGGCAAAGCCCTCTCAGACGACGCCTACCGACGCCTTGCTTCATGCACCAGGCGAGCTTCCCATCCCTTATCCTCACTCCGTTTCCCACTTTTTACTTTCACACAATGCCAGTCACATTGACTGCCTTATTTGCGAAGGGTAAATAAAATACTTTCGACGAAAATGTTTTCTGATGTCATAGAGGATAGGGTATTGCTCATTTGTTACTGGGTCGTGCCTCTTCATACCAGGCGATATTTATCTACCCTATGAGAAATGAAACATATTGTCAAAACAATAATAATAACCTTGAGGGGCAGCTTGAAACCCCAGCAGGGCGCGTCTCCGTGTGGCGGATAAGAGAATGCCTCCCAGATACGGGTAGTAGGAGGGAGGTGAAATACCTCCCGTGGACCAATAGGTACCAGCAGCGTCTGACTTGGAGTGGGCGGCTGCACACGGCGTATGTCTCTGTTAGGAGCGGACGAGATTAGAATGGCACTGACTGCGGACAGGATCATAGATCCGTAGATCTCTGCTGTTCAGCCTGTGGAGGGTCCAGGAATGAAAATGGAATGGCACTCCAGGCCACTGATTTGAGTGGAGGTCCGAACGTTGCTCTAGCCAACAATCCCGCAGGACTCAGTAATCTGATTGGCTACCGGAGGGACCATTACTAAGGTATACGGGGGGCTGCCCCAGACCACCATAGGTCGCAGATGCGGATCACAGGAGACAAACAGAGGTAAAGTATGAAACATGAACACGTTTATGCTACCCGAAAGAATCAATCTTCTTCAAGTGGGAAAAATGTATAAACTAAGAAATAGAAGAAACTTAAACGTACCTAGTTCTACACCCAAGTCCCACACTCGCCAAGGTGCGGAGAGCAAGTTTGTAACACCTTACCAGTTTCTGGTCACCCGATAGACGCAAGTCAGATGGGCCTAGATCTGATAGAGTCTCAGGACCAATTAGAAGAAGTTATGTGGTGCTGGAGAAATGAGTGGCGGATCTGAATCTGATATCTACAAAATATGGAGAACAAGAAATTCGGAGCTGAGATCATTATTCTATTCAAAGAAATTAGCCAAACGCAGAAGGTACGTCGTCAGAAACAAGAAATTGTTTAGCAAAACACTGGAAAACATTTGCAGAAATGTAAAAATATGCACGGAACACCAGTCGAATGAGACTACATGGAGCATTCTGACAATGGTAATGATTTTGATTGTATAACAGAGATATGCATTAGTCAAAACATTGATCAAGTTGATTTACCCATAGTAAGCACTTTGAACCAAGACGAATTTCACCATCGACTTTACTCTAAAATTAAGATAACCAAAGTTATGCCACTAGAATTCAGAATACTCTTAAGAAAGATCTATAACAGTGCCAATGCAAATCAATCATTAAATGATACCCAAGTAATTCTCAGTAAATAGATAACAAGAAACAACATTAAACCTTACGGATATCAGTAATATTTCTTATGTTACTGGTTCTGTTATAAGTGAAGAACTTTGAAGTCCGAGGAAAACTAAATGTGGGTGAATTCGGGACCGAAGAAACACCAGCACCTCTGGGTGAACAGAAACATAAAGGGAATAAACAACAACCGAAAGGAATTGTCTCTTGTATGTGAAGAAACCAAATAAAACACATAACAAGATCAAGACAAGTTGCTTTGAAAAACGTGAAAGAGAAAATTGAAGCTTCGCTAATAACAGAAGAACAACTGTCCCACGAACTCCCAGTATCAAGAAAAGAAGCGGGTAAGATCAGTGAATTTGAACTAATAAGTGCTATGAAACCAGCAGCAAATCGTAAGACTGCAGGGAATGATAGGGTTAAAAATTTCTGGATAAAAAAATTGAGTATTCTTCAAGGATCATTGCTTAAAGCTGTAAACAATATCCTTAAAAACCCTCAGGAGCTCCCAAAATGGTTAACCCAATGTATAACTTATCTTTTGCATAAGGGTAATGATACTAAATTTGCACAAAATTACCGATCGTTTACTTGTAAACATTCAATTTTGAAAATAATTTCATTTAAGATTTACAATAAAATTTATAATCATCCATCTAATTGTAACATCCTGCCTATTCAGGAAAAAAGGATGTAGAAAAGCTCATACGAATATGAAAAAAAATGTTGCTAAATAAGGTCATCTTGCAAGACGCCAAACATAGGGAACGTAATTTAAGTCCTATCTGGATTGACTATCAAAATGCCTTTGATAGTACTCTAAAAACACCCACACTTTATAAAATTCACACCAAACTAATAGCCTTTTGCAAATTTAGCATGGATAACTGGCCAACAAAGCTGCTGCTTAATAATGAATAGCAGAGTTTGGAAAGAAGAATTGTGAAAATCAAGAGGGGTATCTTCCAAGGAGATTTGCTGTTACCTCTTCTGTTTAGCATCAATATGATTCCTTTACTTTTGTTACATAAAAATTTTGGATAAAAACTCCAAAACAGAGAAAAACCTTTCACCCATTTATTATACATGGACGATTAAAATGTATTCGCCAAAATGGAAACAATATTATCTCAGATGCTGGCAGTAGTTACGGAGTTTGGCGGCGATATTTGTATGAATTTTGGCACAGAAAATTCTGCAAAAGTACACACTAAGAGGAAAGCTGGTACACACAGAAAACATTCAGTTAAGTGATGGATCCTTGATCATCGACCTAGACCAGGCAAAACTTACAAATATGTGGAGATTGAAGAAAATAATGCCATATCAATTAATATTATGAAAGAAGAGATCAGTAGAAAAAATTCCTGAAGGGAAAGACTTGTTTTGAGAAGTAACCTTGACTCCAAGAACAATATTACTCTATTAGGATCTTTGGTAGTAACAGCAGTAGAGTATAGCTTCGGATTAATGGATTGGACAAAGCAAGAAATTTCCCAACTGGGTGGGAAAATTTGGAAACAATCACTAAGTCACTCATCCAAGAGTTGACTTTGATAGGTTTTATGTATCACGTAAGGAGGGAGGTACAGGGCTCATGTAAATTGAATAAACCTATCAACATGCGTTAGTGGGTAGGGGAAAAATCCTGCTGAAACATAAGGAAGATCTATTTATGAGACACATCATTAAAACTGAACAAAGAATGGAGAGTAAGGCCATTTTGAACATAGATGAACGTCTTTTCTCGGATGACTTGGAAAATACCGTGGACTTTACTGACTGAGACACACTTCTTCAATTCGACAGCAATGTACTTATGTAAATAAAACTGAAAGAGAAATGGCGAAACCTCTGCACATTCAGTATCTTCAAATATTAGTGGGTAGCAACTGGACCAGGAAAAGATACGCCTTTGGTTAAAAGGGGTACGATGAATCCAGACAGACGCAGTAATAATAGCCGCTCAAGATCACGCTATAGGACTCTGCATTATGACAAGGTGGTGGTAAAAATTTCCAAAGATGACGTGTCGTTTATGTCAAAATGATCCTAAAAAAATTGATCACATAGTCTCGTTATGTTTCATAATGGCCAAGAATAAATACCTTGAACGCCATAACAACCTCTGCTCTTATGTCCAATTGCACATATGTAAAGCTTTAAAACCCCTAACCCCTAATGGTATCACAAACCGGTACCTGTCACGACAATGGGAGACTACTATTCTGTATGACCAACAAATCCATACTGACCATGAAGTTAGGACGAATAAACCTGATATTGTCATAAGACATTTGAAAAAGAAAACATGTCTGTTGATTGATGTATCCTTTCTTTCCGACCAGAATGTTGTATTAAAAGAAGCGCAAACATTTGAAATACAGGAATCTCTCCATTGAAATGAATAAAATTTGGAGCGTTAAAACAGAAGTAATTCCTATTATTATTGAGACTTTGGGAATAGTCACCAAAATTTAAATAAAAACATAGAAAATATGTCATGTAATACTTAGGACAGTGAAGTGTAGGAAATTGCATTTCCGGGAACAGATCACATCCTGCGAAAGGTACTTTAAAAGCGCGCAATTGAAAAGCCTGGTCCTAAGGAAGCTGGTTGCAATGTGGACTGGCTAACAAATGACACGCTAACATCGACAGTCGAGAAGCAGTGATGAAATAATAATGGTAAAAGTGTCTGTTTGACTTGATGCTCTTCAGTCTGACATAATTTACAATTCGTCAACATTTTAGAAAAAAAAAGATTTTATTTACATTTAACGCAGGAAAGCAGAACAAGAGTTCATTCCGGTTGTGCTCAACGAAAAACTGAAGATTGCGTAAGTGTAAATTAGCTATGTTTGCAAATAATTAAATTACAGAAATGAAAATTGCATAAAATGTTAATTATATAAATGATATATTATTACTCAAGATATGACATTCCAAATTTAACAATTATATAATACATAATTCAACAAACAATTTCAAACCACATCAAAATTTAAACGACAACAGCAGAAGATTAACTGTAAGATATAGCATTTTTATAAATTAGGTCTTCTTCTTTACATATTGATACTTATTTGTCCTGTAAAAGAGAGAGAAAGAAGTTACGAAAGAAAAAAATGAAAGAAAACGAAAGATAGAGAGAAAGTAAAAGAGGAAGGAGAGAAAGAGAATGTGAGAAAGAGGAGGGGTTAAAGGGTGTTTATTTCTGTCCTATTATTTTCTTTCTCATATTTGCTTCCCCACTCTTATTTTCTCGGGAAAGTACATTTTGATTCTGCGAATCATTTGGTGATATCTCTTTCTCCTACCTGCAGGTTACGTGAACTGTCTCTGGCGCCGTGTGGAGCGCTAAGTGATGCCGCTCTGTTGCGCGGCGTAGCACCTTTGCCTTCTTTGCGCGTGCTCCAGCTAACAGACGCGGAAGCTGTGAGTGCGAACGGGTTGCGCGCACTGTTAGCGCATCTGGCTTCTGCGCCCGCTCTGCGCAGTCTGTCGTTCGCTTGGTGTGATGCAGCAGACGATGCGGCGCTTCGACTTGCCGCTGCCAGGTCTCTCACACTCTGACATAATGCTTAGATCCAAAAGGTTTCTTTCTGATTTTTGCGAAATCGTGTCTACATTAACGAAATTTCCACGATTTACCATGGTAACAAGTCCATTTATTACATAATGCGTTTTCGACGACATAGCCGTTATTATAAATGGATTTGAATATTGGAAATTTCTGGCAGGAATGCATTTTCCTGCCAGAAATTTCCAACATTCACTTATGATGACGACCATGTCGTCGAAAACATATTATGTAATAAATAAACTGGCTACCATAGCAAAACGCGGAAATTTCGTTAGTGTATTTACAAATAGTAACTATAACTCTCCTCCTACATATATAAATCAGTTTTAGACAAGTTTCGCCGAGTCAGATGTATGATTGTGTGGATAAATTTTCTCTCGTCATAATAAATAAATGCATGCTTCAAAACGACACGTTCAGAATCCGTAATTCTCGTTTATAACATTATATATGCTTGATATTTTTTTCCGAAAATAAAAAAAAGCATGTATATGAACAATTCAAAATAATTTGATAGCATCACTATTATAAAGGATAGGATCGCACTTAGTCGCAAAATGAATGATATCAGCCCAGGAACAAAAAAAAGTGTCACTGATTCATTTTATTCATGAATTACGTCGAGGATTCTGAATAGACCCTTCAAATTTTAATTTCATTATTGGTGACGTACAATCAAAATCCCATGGTGCATGTTGCACACTGATTACATTTTTTAAACCTATGGTCCAGACATACCCTAGTTATCTTGTCTGATTATAAAAAAGAATTAGGGGAGTTTAATTTTTTAAACAATTACTTAACGTTTTATTTTTAAATTTTACTTGGGTGGGTGCAATAAGCAATATATCTATCTCGTGAACCTCACACGAATCTAAACCTCTAACTTCCTCTCACATATATTACTTTCTTTTATTAAGAGAGTTATTTGACCCAAATGACAGGTGCGCATATTACGCTGAAAATATTGAGTTTTATTTCGTAAAAGTATTTTTTGAAGAAAATGTGACCTTGTGCAGATGCCCGTCATTGGAGCGTGTGTCTTTGCGACATCTGCCTGCTTTGCGTGACTCCAGCGTAGCAGCACTCTTGCGTGACTGTCCTAAACTTACGGAGCTGAGCCTTGTCTGGAACGATGGCATTACAGGTCAGTATTCTTTTTATTATTTATAAACATATTATATTTGAACGAATAGGAAGTCAAATTTCTCTTTAGTTCATGATTCTAATGAATTGTGAATAATATAAATCGAACAATACAGAAAATGGACATTAATTTTGCTCTTCCAGTATGCAGCATGAATCTTTTTATAAGTATCCAACAGAGTTTAATCTACCAGCAATCTTTTTTACCAAATATTTTATGAACAAAACTTTACTAAAAAGATCCTCATCGATAGTATGATCTAAAAAATATGTGAAAATATTAGTATAATTATTGAATATTTAACATTTTTAATTAAGGTGTCCTCACTTGTATTATTAATTATATTTTACGTTACATTTTTTTAAATTATTGAACACAATTTAGTTGTTGTTGTGCTTGATATCAAATATACTCCATTTTAGTACGTTAATAATGTTTTGGTTTTTAACAGTAATTTCATACCTTAAGTATGTTCCCCCTCACTGAGGAGATGGGATGAGGAGATGGAGTTTTCCGAGAGCACCAAAGAGAAATGAATATTACGTGTTGTTCAGGTCGCCATTTCCTACCTCTGGTGGTGGAACTCGCACCGCAGTTACGCCACTTGGACTTGGGTTATTGCGACGGCATCCCCAAGGAGTTAGTGGACGCCCTGGCGGCGCAGGGGCGAGGGCTCAAAGTGACGCGGCCTGAGGTGTGGTGCCGCCCTCGCAAGGGCGCTCACGCCTGCTGCGGCCCTTGGACTACATCCTAACCCATCCCAACCCACTCTCTGTCCTTTTCTTCTAAATTTGTATACGTCTTGATTCAGGATGGCGACAATCTTCCTCTGCGCGTAAGACTTCCAGTCCAATCGAACAATGTAACTTCATAGGATTGCGTAAATTCTAATTCAAAGCTGATTTCCTTCATTGTCTTTGTTGGCTCTTAAGGGTGTCCGTCCTAAAAGCAACTTGGAAAAATTTGATGAATTATGTAGTAATTCGGTTTTGTAGGAAGTTGATATGACAAATTACCTAATAACTTTGGGACCTACTGAAAGCGGATCGAAATCATTACTTTTGTGTATTATAACTCATTACACAAAATAACTACGAGAAGAATGTTTGTCTAACGGAATCTAAGATTGAGTAATGCAATAGACGTTTCAAGCACTGAAATACTACAATGAAACATCACTTAAAAAGAGGTAAATATACTGTCTCAAGTCTTCCTTTCTTGGTATAGCACGATTTAATAGCAACATCAGTAACATCAGTAGCTGCCCATACTGGTGAGTAATGAGCATATTTTGGTTACTATGATAATTCAGGTATTTGATAATTTCTAATGTTGAATGACTTTACTGTCATGACATTTTTTGATTCATGAGATTTTTCTCCTATTAATAACAAAACCTACTTTATGAAAGAATTCCAAAGACACTTCCGATTTGTTAACACAGGAACGAAAAATGTTCGAAAATGTCATCAATAATTGAGCATAAATTCCCTTCCCAGCCTTTGTAAAAAATTTTTACTTTTCCCTTTTGTTTAAATTTCCTGATTTCTTTTTTATATGAAATAGTTCACCTGTAGAAGGAAAACAATATTTCAATGTGTTTGCATTCGTTGGTATGACTGAGAGTAAATCTGTGACGCTTAATTATGCTTTGTTATAAAACTTATTTCCTTTACCATTTTCACAGGGAGAAAGTGTTTTCGTTCGTGGAAGTGAACGAATAGACGAATAATATTTTCCCCGGACGCACAATCTTAATGGAAATGCTAGCTACGAAACTTGTTATTTTATTTACTACTTTCTAAGAAGATATTAAAATGTTTAATTTTTATCACTATTCTGATAAGAGATGCTAAATTGTTTTGACAAAATGTCTTATATTTACATCTACATTCGATTTTGGCTTACGATGTTAAGTTATTTATATAGTTTTCATTCATAACTCTGTGTAAGTAAACACTATAATTTCAGAATGGTTTAAGTTTATTTTTTTGAAAATGTTTATTATGCAATTCAGTTTCAGACACACCACTTCTTCAGATTACCCTTCGTGTAGTATCTTCAGGACATTATTTAGAATGGTATATTTTGGGAAGCTATAGTATCCTTTTCCTTCCCTCGCATTATTCTCTAAGGCTTCTTCGACTCAGACGACGTAACAAACCTGAAATGATAATTGATTTCATTTCTCCACAACCCAGTGAGTATAACTCATTGCTAAAAGACAAAAGGGTCATTCAGGAATATGACATCTGTCATTTAGAAATACTTTTTTCATGCAGGAGTATGACTACTCCCGAGATTATGAAATATTGAAAATTTGTACCAGAATTGAATACGTGTGTGAATGTATACACTTAAGTTGAGTTAGATATGGTCGGATTGTCTTTAGAAGAGGAGGTAGATTTAAGTACGCTATACAGTGGCTTCATTTGAACAAGTATTTGACTCATTTGACCCACGTATTGAAAGAAAACAATTTATCGGGCTCGATGAGTCCTCTAATCGTGGTTTTGGCACCTGGAATATTAAATTTAACTACATTGAAAATAAAACCAGTTGAGTTATTTCGTACTAGCAGTACTGCCCGTAATTTGAAACGAAACTTAAAACAATCATTACTGACCCTTCAAAATTTTAAAACAATACACAATAAAGCATAAAAATAAAAATAGATTGTTTGCTTCGTTAAACAAACGCACACAAAATTAGATCAACATTCAAAAAAAAAAATTGTTGTTAAAACTGATATATTTTTCAGAGATGGTATTAAAACACCTGTCAACAGGTCTGGTTTTTTTAGGTTATTTGCCGGGGGTTACCCGGGGTTCTTATATAATATTCTAAATTCGTATGTTTCTTCTCCTGTTATTGTACTTTTGTGGTATTAAATTTTCACTTTTTTTCATTACAAAAATTAAATACCACTAAGAAACTCTACAAAAAATACACACGGTTGTCAGTTCTGCACGCTAAAATATGTACGTAATTACGAATAATTTTAAAATCCAGGCAGAAGGAAAATACGCTTAACACAGAAATAAAGAGAACTCATAGTGAAGATCTCTCAATTCTTTAGCTTCCATTTCACTTTTAGGTTATGTACTTAAAAATATTATTTTTCCCAGCCTTTGTATAATTTCGGTCTGTAGATTGTGCGATAAGTGGATCGTCCACCTCGTAACCCAGTCAAATTCTGGCGGACACATTAGTAAGCTTCTTAGTAAAACGTCATCGAGAGAAGATTCACATCTATTGATTAGCAGCCAATTTAATTGTTTCTCTGCTCTTGTAATATATCAATATTAATCATAGCGTTTTTTAGATTTATTGAATTTTAATTGTAATAAACCTTAAAAAGTATCCTTTGAAATATCAACTAATTACATCTATTAGTTTTCCCGATTTCTATACAACAGATATTCCACATAATTCAATTTTATTGGTAGAGATTACACGAGATTATACATTACACCCTAGTAAAAATCTGCTGCCGACGATAGGAAAGAAGATTTTGCCCTAAATTAAATAATAAAACAATATCTACAACCTGTGTTTCTCTATACAACAAGATTGCTCTCCTCCGACTACCTCGGAACCAGATTATGTCAGATTAAAAAATGATAGGTTATAGTAATTAAGGGTGAATGTGATGGTTGGTGTAATGGATGGGTATGACTGTACTATATAAGTACACGATATGTGCAATTTTAATGCCAAATAAAATTTTCTGTGATAAATCTTGTGCGTAAATAAATCTCCTCTATGACAACTACTGAACATGCTTGTCATATTCAATTGTCAGATGAATTGTGAATCAACACTTTTTACACAAAGAACTTGTAAATAGAAACAAGTTGGCATTAATAAATCTCAATGCGTACGCATGAGAATTGAAATATAGACAATGAAGAAATATAGCTGACAGTATGTTCACCAAGAAACTGCACTGTGATAATGTAACACTATATTCATAATCTTTTTTTAACAATAGGTTAGTGTTTCAGTATCAAAGTATACAATATTTCTTTTTCAGTGCATTCTCCGTGTGTATTTTCCGAGTGCTGAAGTGTTGTGTCCGAGTATTCAACACTAAAAAACAACAACAATTTTTTATGTAGTGATGTGGTGTTGGTAAGTGTACGAACAAAAGTTATATTTTATGACTGAAACATAAAATGCTGCTTGTCCTTATAATACACGAGACCTCTGTTCACTCACATTCCGGAGCTCCGTCTGTGGTCGCAGCAGCAGCAATCCTGTGACTTCCAATCAATTTCTCTTAATCCCAAGCGGTTCACCGACTTCCGCTCACTGGCGCATGTGGCGAACCGAAACCCGCCAACTCTCTGGAAGTTAATGAAGAGAGCTTGTCCAATCTATCGAGTGGGTGGATGGGCATGGACGCCACAGTGGGCATCGACGGTTATAACTCCTCCTCGGTATGATAATCTGAGCGAACGAGTCCCCGGTGTGCTCTTGGCGGGAGCGACTCCCACAGCCTCACTCGGGAGCTGTCGACGACGCGGGAGGCACATTAGTAACTCAAAGGGAGGGAGAGAGAGATTAGATGATACGTAGACGAGGAAGACTTAGGTAGCAGAAGTTAAGAAGTGATAATTACGTTTGTTGTGGAGTTGTGTTGGAAGACGACATTCCTTTCAGAAGAAATCGTATTAAGGTAACAGATTGAGGTTCAAAAAACTTATCATGAAACGACGGGTGATTGTATACAACAAGCAGCTTTAATGTTAAAATGAATGGAAAAGGTTGCCTCGATTTGCTTTGTAACTGCGCATATACGATAGGATATTCAAAGATAATATTTGTCGTTTCTTTAAGTAACTGTACCATAGTGTTTAAGTTGAACCATGGACAACACATCTGATTATGCCTCTTTTAAAGGACATAGATTTACTCATTACCTATTAATTATAGAAAAACCAGAAGTGAATGAAGTTGTTGATAATGGTATTCAACAATGATGTATATAAGATATTATTTAATTAAATATTAATTAATTTTACGAGGACATTTAGCCAAACAGACGCGAAATATCAAGAAGCAATAAAAATAAAAAAATAGGGAAGAGACTGTTTCACGTACAATCTCATATCACGAAGAAGACATTGCTGAGCAGGCAGGGAGTAGTAGGCAGCGGAAGGACGCTGAAAGGCAGAAGAGGAGTCACGCGTGATGGAGAGGAGGATGATTGTTTCACAACGCTTCAATCTTGAGGCAGGAAAGGAAAGGAGAATGGGACACTGTCTTCGAAATTAAACAGACACTTCAATTATGGATTTGTGTCACACTTCCATGGGAGTGTCCATCTGTGAGATTACTGTAAAGCGAAAACAATAAATGATGTATACGTTGGTTAGTCCGTATTTCGTGTTCAAGGTAAATAGTTATAATAAAATTAATTACCCATGGAATTGCGGGAAAAGAAATAAACTGAAATATTTACTGAAAAAATTGGATCTTGGAAAAGAGCAAAAGAAAATTTTAAATTTAGGTCCTAACGAAATGTGGAAAATAATAGGTGAAAAAAGTCGTCGCAAATAAGTGGGTGGCACATTTTGTATGAACGTGGGAAATAATTAGAGAGGAATACGAAACAGAATGACAAGAATATCTGAACTGTTCATAAAATTTTTGGAGACGTAGAGAAGATATTATTTCCACATAATTTTATTTACGCGCTAAGAATAATTAAAGAAGGTAAAAAGAGAACTCTTATGATATTAGAACCTTGGAACGAATTTGTTAGGGACGAAACGGTATTTTCTTATTTATAAATAACTGTCCGATATTTAATTTTTTAAGTGATTAAACTGAAATTTTTAAAATAAACAAATTTGCTTTCTTTATTCGGATACCCCTATTTTAAAGCTGTGGTTATTAAAGCATTCAATCAAAAATCAAAATGATGAAAACTCTATGAACCCAATTCATTCTGACTCAACGATCATTGAACATTATTTCATATGCTGTCTTTCTCCAAAAGTAATATATTTCCAAACTGACGCGTAATATGAAGAAGCAATAAAATAAAAAAATAAGGAAGAGACTATTTGTCCCACGTGCAACCTCGTATCACGAGGAAGAAGACATTGCTGAGCAGACACGAAATAGTTCGGCAGAGAATATTCCAAAGAAATATATATATATA
>NNCF01127106.1:19912-32001 GCA_002313205.1 Laupala kohalensis | reverse complement strand
ATATATATATATATATATATATATATATATATATATATTCTTTGATGGATTTCTAATATGAAAACATATGTATACAATTTTCACCCGAGAAATAAGTGGCAACGAATTCACGTAGCTGAAATGTATTTCAAAACTTTTGCATTACCTTAAGAAGCGCTAGTGGTATAATACGTCTGATTCATTTTATAGCGGTAAAATTCAAAATATATCAAACGTCGAAAAGTTAGAATAAAGAAGGCAACAGGGGATGGCGACAAAGTGTGCCATAAAAGTAGCGATAGGACAGTGTTGGACCAATGGAGTGAGGGGAAACGGCTGTCCCAAGGGCGGGAACGGACCCTCGCCCACAGAGAAGAAGAGCTCGCTCGCGGAAGAAAATTGGCGGCCCGCTTGAGTAGTGACCTCCGTAAATCTGTTCTCGCCGTCATTTGTTTTCTCCCTTCGCTGTGCATTTGGCAAAAAGTGTCCGGCCCGAGGCCAGGAAGGAAAGAAATAATGCGGTGCGTCTTGTACCCGAAAGAGGATTCGTTCCGGCGTTTCAGAGCATCTCAGAGTTAAGCCGGAATGAATACGGATGTTGGCCCTGATCCTGGAAGCTTTTGAGAGATCTGCTTCGAAAGAAATTGAAACATTTCATGCTGTGTAAAATAAAGTAAATTTTATGCTGCTTATTTTTATTTGTATTATGAGTTTGCGAGTCGATATTAAAACCAAGAAAATATTAGAACTTTTAGCATTATATCACTTCATAAGGTTTTCTGTGTCTACAGAAAGAAATGTTCGTCAATTAATCTAATAGAACAATCATTTAACGTAACATATTGGTGAAATTCATGGGATGAAACCTTTCCAAAAATACCCAAACATCAGCAAAACGAATAAGTATTAAGAATGATATAACATCGGTCATGGGTTTAGCTATTTGAAAACTTTTATTATGCGATACTTCATATTTCATCAAAAAAAGTATAATTTTAATGATGTATTTTAATGATTCACCGATAATTATTTTCCTTGATATTCTTAAATAGTCATTACAGGTTGCATTAACATATCTCCATTGTATATTAATTTTATTCCCTTTTCAACAAAGAAATATTTTTCAAATTCAGTACACTGAAAAGAGTTGTTGTGAGCCAATATAATTATATTTCCGCAAACAATGTCTTTGATGTGGTAGGAGCTCATCTAATCAAATGAAGACGTGTGTGAGAAATGTGAACTGAAATCGTTCCGAATGAACCTTGAACAGGCGTTTCTTGACTGTGCCATCCCTTGTTGGGCACACATTACCCACCTGGAGAGAGCATTCGCTCGCGCACCCCCATCGGCGCTGCCACTGCTGCATGCCATTCGCGTCGGGAGGGCGTCCCCTGTCACAACTATGTTGAAGGGGCTCGCGCCTGCCCACCCGCTCGCGACGTCCAATGAAATGATTAATAGATCAATACGCTGCTACCATGGTGCAGCGAACTAATGGCGCCACCCCAAGGAGAATTCCCCACTGCATTTTGCGGTTCCCTGCCCCCAGTCGCCTTTCACGACTGTGTTCAAAGGATGGCAGCTTGCGTCGTGTTTCATCACACCGATAACTTCTTTCCACTTTCAGTGCTAAAATCCAAATTATCTGATGAATTAAAAGATCAAAAAACCAATATCAAATGGAACAAGTTCTGTGCGATATGGCGTATGGAAACGATTAACAATGAAAAACGTTCAAATAGGATTACAATTAAGCTAAAAATAAACCTTTCTCCATAAAAATTGCTTAAAATATTAAATTATTGAAAATAAACATTAAAAAAAATGATTTTAAGAGGATTCCACCGCCCCAGTTTTTAATGTAATGCATGTAGAGAAGACAACCTTTCATCGGGAATTAAATAATTTCATAATTCTCGCGAGCATCTATGATTTAGTGAGTAGTTGAGAAGATACTTACCTTATGAGGTCTGTTAAAATGATGAATAGCTCAATCCACTACCGCGCTGTGGTAGATTAATGGCGCCACCCCGGGGACGAGCAATTCTCTAGTCCCTCAGGTGATATTCTCCGTTCTACGAAGGGGCGCTACATTACTCAACTATCGATGTTCCATCCCTCGACCCTTCCACCCCTTCCCGCTTAAACTATGAACATGCTTCTACTAGACCTCGGTTTTATTTACGAAAAAAAATAGAGTTTTGTCATTAAAATGTTTTCAAATGGTTAACTAATTAAAGCACACGAGAGTATTTTTACATTTATAAGTTTTACTATGTTGATCACACGTGATTCGATTCCGTAAAATGCATTGCAATACTCGGTGTAATTTCAACGGTTAGACAAAAAAATTTAAACATTGATGTTACACGAATAAATTTATCTTTTGCTTTATTTTTCTTGGCACTATTTTCTTGAATTTCTTCAATTTCTTTCACCAATTCATTAATCTCATGTTATTGTAGATCCGGAATAGTTTTATTAATTTGCCCAACATATATTTTGCTTTAACCTCAATCTCTTTTTTGTCGGGCATCAAATATAAAATGTTTACCCTAAACAAGGTTTTTGTTGTCAAATTGAACTAAATTTCCTTGATGACGTACTCGAAAAGAGAGAACTCATTAATTAGACATATTTTCAGGTCTCACAATATGACGCTAAATCAATGATGAATTTTTTAAAACTTCACTTTTTCTTCATATTTTCGTAATGCCCTTTAAATTTATTAGTATGAAAAATGAGAATTCTACGAAGTTACCACACAGTATGGTGAAGAGATCTATTTTTCGATTTCCTTCACCTAGTCTAGCATTTACGTCTTCACTCATACTTCATAATCGGATTTTGGTGCCTGTAAAACATCGCGATAAGACAATTCCCACGAATGTTATAAATTGAAGAAAGAGACAGTATATATCACTCAGTGAATCGGAACCGATAAGAGATGCTATCCGCATAGATACTTTATTAAGATTTGATTAAGAGATATTTAAAAACGTCTCTGTTGAAGTAACTTGCTTCACATAAACAATAATACAAAACTCTCTCGAAAATGAACACAGGCTACGATTTATAAATATTTCAGGATTCACGAAGATTCGCGAGTCTTGAAAATCGATGAGTTACCTCGTTTAATGAGAAGCTTTTTAAAGATAATGTTGTATGCAAATAATTACTTGGATTGAAATGTATTTGTTTTACATTTAGCATGCTAGAAAAGTTATGACTTGTGTCTCTTGGTGATTAAACACTTCTGTAATGAGTGGTCTCTCGTAATTGAAAAGTTACTTTCCTTCCATCTGTATATTTTCAAACGAAAGATTATCAAAGAGTGCGAACGTTTGTGTACATTATCTCTGCAACTCTGTCCCAACGTCGTGGTTTTCATGGTACTTGATCGGGATTGATAGTATGGTTCCATGCCTGCTTCTGGAGTAAATTAGTTTGTCCTTCATGTGGTCATAGGTAGTTTTCAACTGTTTTCTTGGCAATGAATATTTATTTATTGGAGTAAGGCAACAAAGTGAGAGAAAATCACACGTTCTTTTTCTTTCATAATGGTTATGTTTATAATAAGTTTCATTTGGTCTCTCTATCAGATGCACTGAATAACATTAAGGGCACGGTCAGTTACAAAAAAGAATTAAACTACCCGTAACTGATCTACTATCCAATGTTATCCCATTCTGGAGAAATTAAAAATGGTCAGGGAAAATGATTTTGCCTATATTTCATTATATCTTTGGTATCGAGAAATTTCTTTCGGATTGTTTCCTGTATTATCCATTTTGATAAATGTATCTGAAATTCTCTAGAATTATTCTAATGAATATTGATCGTAGTTGTCACATGACATGCATTGTGAACATCATTGCTTTAAAACTAGGTAGCAAAATGATAAAAAAAGAGTACTTTATGTATCTATGTTAATATTTGATATGATAGAAGAATAATTTTGGTTGATGATAAAATTATAATATGAATAATAATTTTGGTAGATGAGTTTTAGTCAATAGGGGAGACTAGGGCAAAGTGGTCATTGGCTTGTACTCATTGGAAACTACTCCAATTTTGTGACGAAGTTGTGTACTAACTCAGAGAAGCCGTTAGTGCTCTGTGAAAGCGTGTGCGATCGTTTAAAAAAGATTTCTCAAGTTTTCGCAATTTTTCTCATTTCCCTAGTACTGCTTGTTTTCTCCTTATTTGGTTTTTTATTACTGATCCAATTTGTATAGTGTCATTGCTGAAAACTCAACCTTATTACGTGTAAACGTAGGCTTCCGCGGACGGAGTCCGTATAAACTTGTTTGTCCGGGACAAACAAGTTCAACCTAATTACAATTAAAATGATATAACTTTTTAACCATTACCCTAATTGGCCTCGTTTGCTTGTTTTCATAGGAGTGCCAATTATATCCTCTATCTTGTAAAAGTTTTGTAACTGTTCTATACATTTCACAATCTGCAACGTTTACTTTAATACTACCTTTATTCATCAGTTTCAATTGAAGTTTTTCTTTAGGTCACTCCACTTAGCCTGTTATAAAAAGCATCATACGTTTGAACATTATCCCCATTAATTGGCGGTGGTGGTATTTCCTTACTGTTTTCTTGTGTTCTAACTTCCGAGGTTTCATTAGATGTTTCTTGTTGGGGAGAGTTACTAGACAATGAGTACATTTTCCTCTTCTTGTTTTTGTTTTATTCTCACCTACTCAGTCTCTTCCGCTAGTTCATCTTCATCAGTATAATGGTCTGTTTTTCTTTCATATAGATTGCGATTACTTAAATTATTATTCCTTTCTTAAAATATGTTTACCTTTATTTCACGGATCTTCTGTATGTTGTTGCATTTTTGAAATTATGTCCTTTAGCTCTTTATTTTCAATAAAGTCTTATAACAACTGTTCGTGAAGAGTTCGTTTGTAATGATATTGGAGAAACAAAATGTTTTCTTGTTTCTTCAATATCATCATTCTTTTGTTCCTTTCTCTCCGCTCTTTGGTTTAACGGCGGAGATCTCAATAACCTACTACTTCTTTTGTAGGGTTCTTCCAAAAGCAACAACTGGTCTCCCCCAGAATCCATGAGACCTGACTCCGATGAGTGTAGATTCTCCAGTTGTTATACCGGTGTACTACCGGGGGTATTATTTCCTTTAAATGTTTTATCCATTGCTTGGGAAATTTAAGTGAAAGAAGAAGAAAGAAGAATTATAAAGAAAGAAAAAGGAGAAAATTGAAATGACTCCCTAGGATTTCGCAACCTAATCACTTCGGGGTCGAAACAAGCATGAGTGGTTTGAGAGAAAGACCCGTCAGAAAAGTGTGCTGACAAGGAGTGTGGTACAATTAAGTGGGAAAAATACCACGCTCAGCTGAGGAACCCGGGTTTGCCGTGCCCGTCGCCAGTTGCGACCCTCTGTCAGGAGAACACTGGAAAAAGGTATGGAAGGAAAAATCCAGGAGTTATAGGTGTGAGCTGTAGGATAAAAAGTAGTTGGATGGATTTAATAGGTAAGGACAGCGGTCAGTTGCTCCTTTTAGTCGCCTCCTACGAGAGGGGGAGGTTTCATGGTGCTATTCTCCAGGTGGTCCCGACATCACACGGGAAAGTATTTCTAGTATTCTTGGATGTAAAGTAGAGATTGAAGCTCTTAAGAAATCAAAACGTTTACCTCAATGTAAACGATGTCAGGTCTATGGTCATACTCAAAAATATAGTAATAAAGACCCGACGTGTGTAAAGTGTACAGGAAAACATCCTACAAGCAGTTGTATGAAACCAAATCTTGTTAAACAAAAATGTGTACACAGCGATGGAGATCATCCAGCAAATTATCGTGGCTGCAGTGTAGCTAAGGAGTTACAGATATTTAAAAATAGAAAGCTAAATGGTAAAATAGAAAAAAATGACTCACCAACAAAGGAGTGAAATGTAAAGATTCTAAATTTCAAGAAGAATCTAATGTCTCTGAAGTTACTTTAGATAAATTAACAAAGAGAACATATGCAGATGTAGCTAATAGTCCTGAAAATCCGGTATTAAATCAAGTATTGGACCAAAATAATAACATTAATAAATTCCTACAACATATTTTGGATCAACTAAATAGACAAGAGTCATTACGTCATTTAATGAGAGTTTTGGGAAAATGGAATTCAGTATCCAAAAATAATAAAAAGTAAAAATATGAATGGAACTGTTAGGATAATGTCATGGAATGCTAATGGATTGTTTCAACACCAGAAATCCTTGCAATTGAAACTACAGGCAACCCTTGATATTGAAAAAGTGGATATATGTTTAATATCAGAAACTCATTTTATTAAACGATCATTTTTTAAATTTAGAGGATATAACGTTTATCACACCACACATCCTCAGAATTCTGCCAGAGAAGGGAGCGCTATTATTGTTAAACAAAATATCATCGACTATGAAGTAGGAAAATATGAATGTGAAGAAATACAAGCAACAGCCGTTTGTATAAGAACAAGAAATATTCAAATTAATGTTGTAAGCACATACTACCTCCCGAGACGCCAATCGAAAAAGCACAAATACTTGGAATTATTTCGAAAACAGGTATATATATTTATCATTGGAGGAGATTGTTAAGACATTTTTAGATTTCGTATCATTAGACAAGTGAACAATTTGTGGATTCTATGCTCTTTGTGCCAACTGAGTGACATTTCTCGATCGTTCAGCTTCCATGAACAATTTCTTTAAATCTCGTTAGTCCATTCAAAATTTACGCCTTTGAGTTAAAAAAATCGTGTGAAATGGTTGGACGTAGTAGGTTTAATAAATTAAAGACTCATTTATTAATTATACTGGAATCCACGAGGCTACACTTCCCCACCAGAACAATTTACAACAACGTGACTTTACGTAATAAGATATTGGAAACACTACTTACAGACCGAGTTAAAAGAATTTATTTCAACAAGGTATACTAAATAATGATATTATGCACAATTATTAAAATAATTCTGAGGATGACGTCAATTTAATTAAAAAGTATAATTTCACTTTGTTATTACAAATATTACAAAGTTCTGGTATCAAATAAAATAATTTTAATTGTAATTGCACTCTCAATCAATTAATTATATTATTTATAAGTCTATTAAATCTTAAATCCCGCGGTGTTGCAAGAGGCAATTCAAGAAAAAAAGAATGTCATTCATTGTCAAATCGACTAAAACAGGCAGGCTTGAGTGGCTATTTATTTGTTCGAATTTTTCAACAGACATTTTACCTACTCCTGCAAAAGTGTAATTGACTGAGAACACCAAAGCACTGCTATTATTGTTCTGTCACAAGGTGGGTTCGAATCCTAGTGTGAACTGATTTTTGAAAATGGTTTATACCACAATTCAGCTCGTAATATCTGTTTGGGAGCTGTAATGAATGAAACCTTAATTCATGCTCTCACATTGCTTAGGAAAATCTTAAAACATACGCTGAGCAATTGTCAATTCGGCAACGTAGCATTACAACATACATGGCAACGTGGCAGGCCAAAGTTCATTTTCGCAAAGTTGCCGACGAGACGACAAAGTTTCTATAAAATAATTTTTATTCATGCGCTCTTTAAGTTTTGATATTTTAGTTTCTTCATGTGTAAATGAAAGTGTTCAATGATATATTTTGCGAGGAATTTAGAAAAGTTCTTCAAATTTTCAATAAACATGTGCAAAAAAATTTTATATTGAATTTAAAAGCAAATAATTTATATTTACAAAAAACAATGATACTAGAAGAAATTCACGAGTTCGTAATTATACCCCAAGTATTAAAACTTTATTTTAATAAAAATATTGAGTAGGAAACGGGTCTAATATATATCCAAACTATATTTTTAATAAATATTTGTTCATATAGCATCTAGATTTACAACATTATACATTTGGAGAACAATATTTACTAAAGAAAAAGGTATATGCTCTGTTAATTATGCAATTTTATTCTAAACAATCAATTACTTTATTTTTTGTTCAACAGGCTATTGCAATTTAATCGTGCGTGGTCAATGTTGTGATGCTAGTTTAGAATCATCTTCAGGGTCCCTGTATTCTTATTTTGTATTTTTTCTAATTACACTGCAATATTGTAGATAAATTTATTTTTTCTACAAACATTAAAAAGGAAAAAAGAAAACCTTAGATGTTGTGAAGGTTTAGCCTTTCAGAGTCATAATGCATTTTACACTATCATAAAACTAAAATGTATTCCTCTCCGCGAGTTTCATTAGAAATCTCTTCGTTGTTCCTGCTCTATCATTTGACAATCAAATATAAAAGTTTCTTCTATTTGTTAAACGAAATTAGCGCCTTCGTCGTATGTCCGAGATAAAAATTTCAGCGATCTAAATTTCTAATTTTACAGCCAGTAAAAAGTAGAACGCCATTAAAATATTATGCATAAGTAACATAAATATTACAATGAAAAAACATATTTCGTATAATATCTCATATTTGTTGAACACTTTCTGAAAATATGAAATTCTCTGTTGAATTGACGGCATAATGTTACGTTAATTGGANAAGTTACAATAACTTAACATATAAAACTAAATACGACCTTGTTAACTGCCTCGCTCGATTTAAATTTACTGTAAATATTATACTGAATGTCTGACTAATACGTTTATCTTCACAAATGTAACATCCATGTTGCTTCGTAAAAAGTTATATACCCGCAAAGAATGTTTCTAAATGACAATGTTCGTTCCCTGCTCTGGAAATCAATAAATAATACTGAATATCGATACTAACATTATAAATGAGGAGTGAGTTAAATGTGTATAATATATAAAGTATTTCAATTGTAAAAAAATTCGTCGAGGTTTTCATATTATTGATCTCTTATTATTTTTTTAGGTTGCACGATTACTACCAAATTGTTATATCGTGGATAAATATGTCACTAGAAGATGTTATTTATTTGTTCCTTAAGTAGTTTTATATTATTTATAACTCGAGAATTCAACTTTTGTGTTATTAGTTCATAGTTGAGACAAATGTTTTTTATATTTATTTAATTCCTTTTCACATATATGAAAAACTTAAGATAATCGCAAATTATGCGAAATTACTTTCGACAATACACATCACTTGTAGGCAATGAGATTTGATTTCTTTACTTCATTGCATAAATATAAGAAATTANATTATACGAATATTTATAAGTAATTTGTGATTCGAATTATACCAATTCCATACGATATCTTGCAATTATATTCAAATTCTGTTCAAAACTAATTTTTATCACAGTATTACGCAAACGTTTTTTACAGATACTCTAATATCGTTTACGTTGCCTATGAAGACCTTGCGAGAAAACGAACCTCGAGATGTCGTTTAAATATAGAGAATGGCAAAGTTTATTGAAGTCAAGAATATACAGAATATTTTTGTTATATAAGTCCAAAATGTGTATAATAAAAAAATACAAAATATTACTTTAATAGCGGTGTAATTAAACATTTTATCTCGTTACGATTTACCCGCCACACGATGTCTTCCAAATATAGGCGCCGTTTCAAATAGACCTACGATTGGTCGATCGAAACTTCCCCTCTCGAAGGGAAAGCAAGAGGAAGAAGGCGTTGCAAAGCTAACAGATCCAAAACTGGTCAGAACGTGTGACTTAGAAAAATAAATGGGCCCTTTTATGTTATCAGTAGTGTACCAGAGGACAGCTGGGGGAATTATTTTCAACCTGAAGATTATCTCGTGAGGGCATCGGCACACTGTTGAATCGCCATGTGATTTGAAGTCCGTATTTCAACCTCAACTCAAAATCATCAACTCGACGTCGACCCAACACCATCTGAACTGAAGCTGTGAAGGAACGGATCGTCTCATCTCATCCCAGTGTCTCACCTGAATGTCAACTTCTTATTCATTAATTATTTTCAACTTTAATGTTTCATGTCATTACATTGTTTGTTGGAAGTCCAGTGTTCAACCACACCTCATTTAAGTTCTTCATTTTCTGTAATTTGCCTGTACAGAGGTTTTAACGTTAAAATGTGTATTGGGGATTAAAGTTGACAATATCGAAAGGAAAATAATTACTAAGAGTAATTAAAGAATTTGGATGTGAAACATTATCTACAGAAAAGCGCACATACTGGCCTACAAAAATTTCCTATTCGACAAAAATTTCCTATTCGACTGATTGCTTTGTACATAAGAATGTATCAGCAATTTGTGTACATGTAATTGGATGCAAATATTTAAATTCAGATCACTCTCCTATACTTTTAACATTAAGTGAAAGTATTATTCAGAGGGAAAACAACTTTGTACTTGTAAATAGTTATACAGATCGGAATGGCTTTAAACAGTGCCTTAGAGATACAATAAATTTAAATGTCATGTTGAAAGATCCAGAACAACTAGATTTTCAGATAGAGTAATTTATCACTGATTACAAAATGCAGCCTGAAAAAATACCCCTGAAATCAAGAGAAGATTAAAAGGGGATAATTATCCAAAAGAAATTAGAAACCTCATAAAAGGGAAAAGAAAGTTAAGAAAAATATGACAACAGATTAAACATCCATATTTTCAAACCTTACAAAATAAATTCACCCAAAGACTGAGAGGAGAAATAAAAAGATTAAAGATGATTAATTGAGAGATTATTTAAGAGATTTGACAAATGATAGTTGCAATGACTATTCTCTTTAAGACAAATTAGAAGGTCTGTTATTCAAAATCCACTGATTCGAAAAGAAAATGGGATGGGGGCAAGAAGAAATGAAGAAAATTTTTTAAATATTTAGCGAACATCTGGAATGTATGTTTCAACCTCAAGAGACTGACGCCGAAGTTGATGAATTAATCCAAGAAACCGTGTTGATGAAGAAATAAAATTTGTTGCTCCTAACAAATTTGAAAAAGAAAATTAAAAACAAAACCAATCCAAATAAAGCTCCAGGGTTGTTCTGATAACTGGTAGAGTCCTCAATCATTTTTCCAGGAAAGCAATATTGAAACTTACACATTTAGATTAATTAGATTACAGTATGAGTGGTCTCCCACTGAAGTAGTTCTGCACGTACCCCTTAGTACAGTCAGTGTTATTCCATACCCAGAGTACTGCAAAAGAACACCAGAGAATGGATTTTAGGGTATCCTGATATCCTCTAGGTTCAGGAAATATGAACCTATGTAACGGTGTTTAGGTTGGGCAAGAGCTTCGCACAAACAGTACATGCGCGGAGGTCTTCTCCATGTCGCATCTCTTACACATTGGATCCTGACTGACCCCATAATCTGTAAATACCTCCCTAGGGTATTATGACCTGTAAGTAGATCTACTACTTTCTTATATTACTTCTACCTAAATTTAGTAGAACCTTCTTATATTCCTGGCTTGATCCGGCGATTAACTCGCGGACTGCCTAGCTATAGTCTGTGATTTCCAGATGAGAGTTGTTGCTGGTGTGTCCAATTGATAATCTCCAGCCTCATCTTTTGTAGGGTTCCGGGCCAACAATATTTCCCTTAGATCTCAACTTTGCCAGTTTGTCTGCCTTTTCATTTAACTTGATTCCTATATGCCCAGGATCCCACATAAGGTTAACTGGGTTTCGTTCACAGAGTATGTCTAGCATCCGTTGGCATTGCCACACAAGTTTGGATGTTGTTCTATGAGCACATAATATCCTTAGTGCTGCCTGGCTGTCGATGTATATATTAATACGGCCAGTAAGTCCAGACATATTTTGTATATGATTAACACATACCAGTATACCAAATACTTCTCCGTGAAAAACTACCGTATATCCCCCTAAAGAGAGGTGGAACCTAGTATTAGGCCCTCAGATCGCGGCACCAGTTCCCGCTCGAGTCCGCAAGCTATCCGTAAACCGAACGTGACCCCCAGTCTGGAGACTAGTCCCTACACCCGTGAACTAATCCTCTTTCGTAGGGATCACCACAAATAATTTGTAATCCAAATTGTATCCGGGCTCCATCAGGTCCCCAATCATTCCTACCTGGATCCTTGTCAGGATTGCCGTGTGTCCATTGAGAGGGTTCTTAAAGGACCACCCTTCGAGTGACCATAGGCGGTATGCG
>NNCF01127105.1:43183-54474 GCA_002313205.1 Laupala kohalensis | reverse complement strand
CCATAAATTCCCCGGCAACCAAACATATATCTCTCTCCTCGTCAAAAGGCATTTAATAAACTATCCCACTTCACTCTAATGCACCGCTTTCAATTACGATTTTTGAAAACAATCCTTTTATAGAGACACTACAATACAAAATCAATTTTATTTCAAAATTTCATAAGGGATTTTTTTATATTTTACTTCTTTAATGATGAAAATGTTTCGATTAATATTATTAAATAATGGAAAGTTCCAGAAAATCCGTAAATAAAATAATCGTGAAAAAAATCTTTTTCTAAAACAAGTTAAAAAAACAGTTTTCTGCAAAAAAAGTTATGTTCAGGACAATTGAAAAAGAAAATTGTATAAAAAGACCCTTCCTCGGTCCATAGATGCGAGAGCTTACAAGGTACACAAACAGATATTTTTAAAGTACGAAATATCGATTTTAAAAAATTTTAAAATTTCGTTAATAAAACCCTCTGACTTTAAAATTTCATGCCACATTCCCTTCGCAAGAGATGGAAATAGTGGCTGATCGTGGACTTGTATGTCATGGGAAATAAACATCACTCTACTCTGGTTACAGAGTCCCCGAAAACTAAGATCTCACAACTAATATCGGATTTTTCAAATATATGTACATTTCGTCCCCTTCTCACCCCCTAACCGATAGGTATATTCCACATGGAGGGTGATTTGTGTGTAAGTGGCATCGAGAGGGTCACTCTTCCATTGGACTGCACCAAAAACGATGTATTCAACTCCAATATCTGTTTATTTATTATTATTTTCCTGCTGCCGCATTCCCACCCCCTACCTCAAGGGTGTTAGGGGCATAATCTCTCCCCTTGTGGGATGATTGTGTAGTTCTTGTGGTCGTCCTTATCCAACTCGAGGGCAATGAAAATTATAAAATTCAATCTATTATTTTTACATGCAACCCATTTCCCAACCAGTTCCTAGAGTACCACATGGGGTAATCTCATCCCCATAATATGCAATTGTCAGAAACTTAGTACTTCTGTACTGCGGTTGAAGTTGCTCAGGGCATTCTAGAGTTATATGCACACATGCATACACACTTTTCACATGGAAGTGTCCAAAATATCAATTACGAATTTTGAAACGGAAGTATTTGAAAGGACACCATAAATACAAACATACACCAATTTCACTGTCTTTGGTGTACACTTTCGTAAAATGGTACAATTTTGTAACATTGGTACATTCGTATGATACGAACGGAGCAAAAGTGAAATAAAAGCTCGTAGTATACTCGGGATGAAAACCTTTTTCTACCAATTCAAACAAAAAACGCCCAAAAGCGATCAAAAGTAACATTTCATCTTATGCCCCTTACACGAAAATAACATCTTATCTTAAAAGAATTGACTTTGAATATAAAAAGTTTCATATTTATTGAGAGGAGAAAACTAGTTTTGAACGATTCTCTTTGGCCAGAACTAGTACTGATCATTTTGAAAGCGCTCGAAACTAGTTCTGGCAAAAACATGATAAGGAACTCCTCGATGCATTTATTGTTAGATTAACCTAACAATCAGTTCACGTTGGAAGTAATAAACCCCTAGCGTCCCTGGGGTAGAAGTGCCAACAGGAAACAGGTAATAATAATAATAAACAACCGGTATTGGCTTCGAAAACGCAGAACAGCAGAGAGAACATTCTCGTAATATCGCTTGAGTCCACGATCACCCACTTTTTTTAGTAATATGTATATGATTTGAAAAAATATACGAAAATAATTATATTAAAATTCGGGCCCCTTGGAATTAGTAGTGACATTCTCGTTCACAATCAGCTCGTATAAAACCCAGAACACCTAGGGAAAGGGATGCCATGGAAAGTTTTCCGGTTGGGATTGAGGATGCACACCATTACTATCAATGAGTAACATTCTCACTGGAAATTGCAGTGAGAAAGGATAAAATTGCAAAATTTACGTGAGCAAGCAAAACCGCAGGCACTCAGCTCGTTACCGATAACAATGCTGCCTGTCAGATTCCAATTTCACTACGAGATGTGATTGTGCATTGACTTCTCTGCCTTCATTCAATCACCTTCAACGTCTTTGACACGTCGTTGCTTCGAGTCCTTGATCTCCATAGTGTCGGGGTCATCGACCCAAGGCAACATGTTCCGTTCGTCGTAGTCTCCTTTGTCGCCCCAGTGGTCGGAAGACGATTGGTCGGAGGCCGCGTCGCGAAGACCAGTCAGCAGGTCGTACACGACGCCCTGAAGATACACGAACAACCACCAATCTAAGATCTTATGGAACATTGTAGTTAGGTTTCACACTCAATTAAAATTTGCTTCAAAATAGCTTCACAAGTTTATTCATTCGAAATTTCGAACTTTTAATGTGACTGTACATGGATTCTAACTTACAGAAGAAAAAATCCTTCAATTTAAACCACGCCGTGAGATATCAATAATTTTTCTTTAAAACATATTAGATCACTTCGGATACGTTACAAGAATTAAACCTGAATCTTATTATACTACGAACTAAAATGTTACTCTTATTTTACTCTTCATTCAACATTGATCGTAGCATTTTACATTTTCCAAATTGTAAGAGCATTGTAATTCGTAGCTGAACCTGTTGCTTACAAACAACGCGTAAATAGATGAAAGTTTTTGAGGTTACTTCCAATATTGATTATTTGAAGAATGTCTTTAAAATCGTCTTATTTTATGTGGAAAGGCAAACAATCTCTGAATATGTATTCGATCAAAAAATAGCTCAAAGTAATTTATTTCAATTTCAATTTGAAGGAATGAAAAACTATACATCAATGCTTTTATCTCTTTGAACTTCAAGTATTGGGAAGGTTAGAAGGTCGTGGCATTAATTTTCGCACTCACTTCTGTAATCCCGATTAGCCTGACATTATTTTACTTTTTATCGAATATCTCATTTTAGATCGCGTGACTTCTGATTGTCATAGAACTTTTACACTGTCACAATACCAGTGAATAATTTCAAAAAGTTATAAGAGATACCTACATTTTCTCACATAGTTTTTTACCAGATAAAGTTGAAAATTGGTGAAATCCCTCAAGAGACCATGTTAAATTAAAATCACGAAACTTAATATACTTGTAAGCAGTCATAATATCAACTAGTTTACAAAATATTATCAAAATCTATCACTTTTGAGTTCATGGTAAATACTACCTTAATTACAGCAATTTTCAGATTTTTAAGAAATAATCTTTAGCTAATATTTTGGTACCAAAATCCACTGTAAGTGTTCAANTTAGCTAATATTTGGGTACCAAAATCCACTGTAAGTGTTCACTGTTTACCGCAATCACATGTACTATTCGCTCGTTTCCGGGTGCTGAGAGATTTATGTTTTTTAAATGAATCTTCAGTCAACGTAATTTATCAATACAAGCTCTTAACCATTATTCTCTCTCGTGGAGCCGAAAGCAACATGACAAATTAGTTCTTTTTTTTCGATAATAACATATTTTTTTATGTATTAAAAAAAGTTTATTCCACAACACTGCGGAGAACCCTTGTGCTTTTTAGGTGCTTTCAAGTATTTTTTATGATCTCGTTCTTTTGTTGGTACCGCGATCAAATTGGTATAAAAATGATGTGTCAAAAGTGTCCTAAGATAGAATTCCATTTCTAATATCCACATCTCAAAATGTGACTTTCTTGTCACTATTTCCTCTACTTGTCTTTTCTTCACTTCGATTCTCTTCTACTGTCTTGTATTTGACGTAACACATTTGCTTGATATCTAGTTGCTGCAATCCAAAAGAACTTTCTTCATTCTTGATAAGGCGCTGTCCTTCACAAATTCCTCTATTTCCACCCCTAATTAGATATCCTATTTATTCTCTCCTCTCTACATCACATGGCACTCTTCCAGGTCATGTATCTTCTTTCCCGCACACTCTCTCCCCATCTTAATAAATGGATAACAGTACGCAGTTATTAAATAACTTCTTTTATAAGTATTATATCGGGAACTGGCCATGGGCTTAATGGGAATTGATGAGATGGTCCCTTGCTTGTTTCTGCTTTTGCTTTTGCCTCTAGAAAGTTTGTTTATTTATTTACTTACTTATTATTATCCCACGTTGCACGACACTTTTCTTAGACCGATCTTCTTTTACTCACGAAAAAATTTATCTGTATTGTAAGATCAAAATACTTTTACTGACTCTTTTTTTAAACATGTGCAGCCTGTTCCTAATTTTTCAAATTCATAATAATAAAAATTTAATGCCAACTTAACTGTATACTCGAAACCATCTCGCGGGAGACGCGTCAGTCGATCACATTTTTGTGGCTGCACCATTTCATAAAAGTTCTGGCAAAATCTAAACTATTCGTCGAAATTTTACGATTTAAAGACATAAAGACGTTTTTTACCTTTGTTAAATGCTCAAAACAAATAATTCGTTAAATTTGATGATGATTGATTTTTTTCCTTCTTAACTTACTGTCTTGAATTGAAGTAATTTTACACGTCTATTTTAATAACGTTTTATTTATAATTTAGGTTATTTTTATAGATAGACATGTGCTGTCGCAAAGTTTGTTGTTGTTGTGGAAATCCTTGAGACAGACAATATTTCCATACTTAGTTGTCACCTATCTCTAAACTTTTAGGCAGCGTAAGCAAATATAACTCTTTTTTCCGATTTTATCAACGTTTTTCTGTCAAAAACCCATTTCTACCTTTCGTAACACACATTTTAAAAGTAAAAGTTTGCCTGGACATCTGAATTACCTCGTTGACGAATTTCATCACGATCGTTTAGTCGTGATCAGGTAGGAAACAGCCAGACACAGTTTCGCGTTAAGATTTTCCATATTCGTATGGATTTATTCCTAACCAATTCTCGTGACGTATATAGCAAACAAAATGTCCTCCACTCTCTCATTCACTTACCCTGGCGACGCTCTCTGCGCTGTCTTCTCGAGAGCTGCCGGAAGAGGAAGTGCTTGAGCGCTCCAAGAGCTCAAAGGAGGAAGTGCTGGTGAAGAAGGAAGAGCCTTCTTCCGAAGAGGAAGACGAGCCGTAGAAGGCTTTTGCGTCGCCCGTCAGGAAGGGCGAGGGTTTGCCCCTTTTGCACAGCAGGTCATACGCACTGGGCCACTGCGCTTCGTTCATCTGAATGGACATTCCACAAACTGCGTCACTAACAAGTTAACTGAAGGATGGTTTAAGAGCATAAAAGGACGAAAAATTTATCAATATATTAAAATATATGAAAAAAATAAAGAATATAAATGAAAAAAAACAAGAAATGGGAGATACACTCTTCTATGGGGCATGGAAACTTTTGCACGTGTTTAAGGCAGAAGACGTTATGTGTGATTGTGGACAGAAAGATACACCAGAGCGTCAATTTATATGGATCAGAAAGGACAGAATTTATAATGAGAATGACATAAATTGATTTGGCCAATATTTGTGAGGAGAGAAAATTAATTGAAACCGAGAAAAAGTTTAGAATTTTTGAAGAATTTAAGAATAATGCGAGATACAAGATGTAATGGAGAGGAATACAAATAGAATGCTTTAAGAATGACTCATAGAATCCCGCAGTGACATAGTTTAGATACGAGATGTATTCTTTCATATCGAAATAAATAAAGAATAAATAAAATGGAACATTATTGTTGGAGTCCCTCAAGTCACTCATTTACGTAAACTTAGTGGTTTGTTTTTGGGCTAATGGAGATTAGTAAACAGTAAACATTCGTGGTATAAACGTCCTATACCGATTCCTCTCAAATAACAAATTCTTGCTATAGAGATTTTTGGACATAAAACATCGTATTATAAAGCAGAGGTGCTTTTGACATTGAAGGTTACGAAACACTCACGGACGGATTTCAAAAATGCAGTTGAGGTTCGTATTATTAAGGTTCGCAATGGTCGTGCGAAGGTAATCATTTTTTTCTTCTGAATGTTATGACAACATACATAGCGTGCGTTCACATTAATGCACTTTAACATGTATTGCATCATCTCAATCGTTGTCTAACCTCTATCCCGCGCGGTTTTCTTGAAATTATGTAACAATTATCCACCATCCATAAGAAAACCCTCTCTTGGAACACCAAAATAAGGCATTATATATAACAGTAATTAAGCCGGAGGCACTCTATGCAGCAGAGACACTAGTCATGGGGAGGAAAAGGCAAATAGAGAAATTGGAAATCAAGGAGAGAAAAATTTTGAGGAAGAACATGGGTTCTAAATTCCAAAATAACAAACAAGTTTTCTATAGGATCGAAACACTCTATGTAAAGTCGGAGAGACTCTCGGATACCATAAGGAAAAGGGGTATTGATTTCTACGGACAGAATGACACAGAATGAATCCTGACAGATTAACTAAACAAATCTTTGACTTCTATGGAAAGAAGACTAAACCGAATTGGTTTAACGAAGTGGAAAAGGATCTGAGAGAACTACAGATTACCGAAACCATGTTGAAGGATGATACAGCCAAGACCGTGACCGAAGACAAAACTAAGATGCTCCAAGCCAAGATCAATACCAGAAAACCGATTAAGTTATCAGAGGAGGAAAGGAGGAGGAGATCGAAGAATGAAGAAGTATTGGGAGAAAAAGAGAGCACAAGCATCTAAGAAGTGATTGATCTGACGGACCCCAAAGACGGGTGATTGGAAGAGAAGAAGAAGATCCATCATCCACTCGACTTATTCTGTGAGTACTTCTATATTGTTGGAAAGTACATTTTAGGCACAACTGAAGTATAAAAATCGAATTTATAGATAGGAAGGAGTTACTTACGACGTCATACATAAAAATTATCAGAAATATTCATTAATATTGGTATTTTTAAAATGGATGAGAAATATCATCCACGCGACCTCTGAGGCTTCATGCGTAAATACTTTTGATTTATGTAACTTATTGTAGAGCAATTTATTAATGGGAAATTCCATTTAAGATATTTTTAAGACTCTTATTAATTCAATAATGTTAGCAAAATGTTGTTGTTGTTTTCACTTAAATTTCCACTTTGTTAGAGGATGACAAGTATCATCCGCGCGATCGCTGCAGGCAGGGTTAATTGTCTATGTCCACTCTCACCTGAATTTTCCATAGACACTTTGAGTGCTAACGTTAAAATTACCACAAGAGATGTTTTTTTTCTTTTTGAAGGAGGAGGAGGAGGAGGAACACACACGAAGAAACAGAGAGTATATTGGATCATACCTCGGTGAGGTGGATGTTAAAGAGTTCCTCCAGATGTCGCATATCCTGACGAACTTCTTCTTGCAAGTAATCGCGCACGCCAATCTGACGAACAAACCATCACTTTACATCACTCAACGACTCATTTCTGAGAGAGAGAGAGTTTTTCAATTCATCGGGGAAACATCCTCAATCGTACACAACCACGGTGAAATTGTTACATGTGTCGGGGTAATGATCTTATAGTGTCTTGGAATAATAAATTATCACTAATTTTAAGATTATCCCTGCGTGTTCTTTTGTTAAGATTCCCTTCAAAATAAATAAATACAAAAGGAAAAATATAAATGAACTAACTACGAAGAAAAAAGCCGAGATAAATTCGATGTAAAAAGGCACTGAATAGTTTAATGGCCAAATTGAGAATTGGCAGATGTCAACTTGAAATACATAACATTGAAATATATTAGAATACATTAAAATACATTAGGATGCATTGTATTTTGGTCGATTGGTCAGGTATGACCATAGAAACCATGCTTAGGAGGTCGGAAAACAAGACCTAAATAAACATTAAAGCAGAGATCTGCTGACTCAAGTTCTGTAGTAATCCTGGTTTTAGAGTTAGTGGTCTTCCGGATCCGCGAAATACTACCTGGAGTAGACACTATTGTATGTAGCACACTTCACTATAGTTCTTGTGCTGGTGAGATTGACGTTCGATTTATCCTTGTCGAATGTACTTGACAAATGTCTGAATAAATGTTTGCTTTTGCGTGACTTCGTGAACTGAGATTAAGTCTTAGTGTTTGTAAAATTATATATATTACATAGCAATGCAGCTAGGCACTGGAAATACACTGAACTAGCGGTTGGTGAGTGAAAACGTGATTTAACGGGCGAGAGAGAAAGTGACTCTGCACGTTTATGCTGACACTGCGCACTAACGAGTGCCTAGCAAGAATGACGATCTTGTTTTCTAAACAAGTGTTGTTCCCTTGGTTACACGGGCTTCGGGGATTGGAGTTACTAATTTTGGTCACTTGTTTTAGTATTTTTATAGTTTCGATTGATTTAAATTATACGTCAGTTAACGACACATTGTTACTATTACTTCACTTGTTAGTTTCTAGAAAAAGGTAGTAATTAGTTTGTTCTAGAAGCAATGATTGAACAATCTGTATTCACTTGTTAGTTAATGAAGACTTTGTATTCACTTGTTAGTTTTCGAGACTATGTAGCATTCTGCTACACATGTATTAATCTGGTAATTCAGTACACTTGTTCTGTCAAATAGTGCGTCTTCCTTCGTACAAAATTATTGATAATATGCGCTTAATTCTTTGCATTCATCGTTGTTTCATTTTAATGAACAAAACTTTTCTTAATGCGAGTATTCAACACAATATCTACAACCCGAAACTGACTCATTTTTGTAATTGTTGCTACCTATCTATCAATCAACATTTCATCTTGTATTTGTGTAAGTAATTTGTATTTATAGAATTTTCTATAGTTGTTTTCCATAATTTTACTTAACATTTTATAACATAATTTCAGAAAGAACTTCGTTGTTCTATACGAGTACAAAACAATGTAAATTTACTAACAATTTGATCTGGTGTGGACTGTCTACGAACAAAAGGCAAAATAATTTTTGAAAAGTATGGTTAAAAATGCATTTCGAATTGATTTTCGTTCACAATGTTTAAATGAGACGTGGACATTTTACTGTTTTGAATTCAAAAATATTGATGCATACAAAACTACTGTTTGTGGCTTTTTACGGTCCACGTCATTAAAATCAGTGCGACATTTTCCATAGAGATATTCGCGAGACGAGATTAAAAATTGTTCCCAGTACAGGATATACGAACGGTGACTTTGTTAGTTGGAAAGGAAATGTGATACGTCATTGTTAACACGGACATCATTGCGAAACGAATGTAAAAACTACAAAAGACGAAATTTATCCTTGAGATAATGATGTAGAAAATGTCATTTTTTCAACTCTACCATTGGTGCGGCGTTGTTCTGATGGATGGTACTTTCAATACTCAACCAAACACTATCTTTAGCTATTGAAGATCCAATGTTACGCGGGGAATTCTTGTGGACTTAAAGCAGAAAAAGAAACCAACTTTGAAAATTCTTCTATGTGTTCAAGTTCAATAAGCATACAACTTTATTTTAAACTGAAGACAGTGATTATGGACAAACATTACACACGTGCAAAATTCACTTGCAGGTAGGAAAACTAGAAAAAGCTATCTCTTCTGGTAGGGGGTGCAGCGTAGAAGTAATAATTATCATTTAGTGCTGCTGCTTACGAGGCANCTATCAGGCTTTTCTTCACGTTTTATTATCCATTGGAAAATTGCGTGAAAATGTGTCCTGTGTTGTAATCGACTTGACACTTTTAGACCCTTTCCCCCATGATCAATAGGAGCAGGATTTTGGGAGCTTTCAGAGCTGTCCAGTCTGTGAAACAGAAAGATTTAATCTGAAAGATCCCCTTAGTCTACGTCGCCAAACACTTCTTTCCAGTGTGAACCGACTTTAATGTTAAGTTCGATGAGAGAGAAACAGAACAGTAGCAGTTGACTCATCTGTCGCCAGGGTGCACTCGTTTCGTGAGCGATCTAGAGAGAGAGAGTGTGTGTGGCCGATGCGTGTCCAGGTTTCCACTATTTGTCCGTCAAGTTGGAGCGAATGCAATTAAAGTTCTAAGTGTTTAAAGAAGTTTGTGTCGAAATACTTTTGCATGTTTTTTAAAAATCAAACTACACATAACTAGTTAATCTTTTTCGAAAGAGAGTCTTCATATGTATATTTGAATGACGAGTCAATTTGAGGGGAAAATGGCGGCGTTCGTTGATCGGTCTCTGTTTTTCTACCTCTGGACAGAAGTGCGAGTGCAGATCCCAGGAGCGCCATTGGTTCTTTCGCTGTCGAGGGCAGCCGCAGACGGAGTGCAGCATGCGCCAATGAGGACAGCGTCGCAAACGCAACAATAGACGACGACGCTCTTCTGAGAGTCTGAGAGCGAACGCGCGTTCGTCCAGAACCCATTGCGGTTGCTCAGGTTCTTCTCTACAACAACAGGATTCGTCACTGCCACATCGATTTACATTTTGTGCTACAAAATTCTAAAGGCAACCGTCCAATCTCCAAGTACAGAAAATGACGCCACTGCCGTCAACGCTGCTGTCTGGCGAGAAAGATTAGGGAAATAGAACATGTTCTATTTTTCGTGCAGTTTCACATACACATTTGGAGTGTCGACCTTGAGTCTCGTCCCTTGACTGTGACAAATAATGGCCCACCGTTCGTAATAGAGTAGCACTGATGAATTACCGCTTAAGTAAATTTCGTACAATTTAGTTGAAACAAATAATCGTGGATGATCCAATTACTGTTGGAAGCCAGCACACCACCGACGATGAAAACAGTATTTTCGGTTTACTAATTAATAAGCATTCATTTTCTTTAATATGTCGGGGTAATTGGTTTCTGTAATTCAAAGGTTCGAACTGTGTGTTCTTACGTAAACAAAACTCCTTCAAAATAAATAAATTGTATTCAGATGTGGACGAATTTTCTAGTGCATGAATTTAAGAAACAAAACAAAGCGTTCGCAAACATGAAGGATCATATTACATTAAAAAGTTAAGTAGCTTGTGTCAATGTCAGTCAGAGTCAACAGAAATGACACATTGATTCATCCACAATTGCTGTAGCAAAAGTTGATGCAGTAGTCTGCAAACTCACGAGTGTCCTTTGATAATTCACTCCGGAGACCTTGGAAATGCAATGACGGGTTGCTTGTTCACTAGTTGCTTGAGCGTCGTCGGTTTTGCGCTCTTACAGTCTCGCGTGGTCAGCACACATAGTTCATAAACTGTTGAGATATAAGCGATTAGCTTTGTCGTGTAACTTGGCGGAGAGTCGGAACGGAGACATCCGTCCTCTAGCTCGGCTCGTGTATTAATGAATTCTTCGTCGAGAATAACAAGATACGTTTCCTTAGATACGTTTTGTGGTACTTGTGGCGGAGTGAGCACACGTCCATTCAGTAGAG
>NNCF01127105.1:28354-39740 GCA_002313205.1 Laupala kohalensis | reverse complement strand
AGGTGCGCACACAACCATGTGCATAACCCAAGGTGCGCAACTAAATTCAATGAATCAATTCAGAATAGAACTTTGTTGAGAAAATTCTAGAAAGACAAATGCTGGTCCCAACAACCATCACAATAGCGAGATACGTTGTTGATTACAGTCAAGAATTCCCATTCCTCGCCAAACTAGCGCCCAAGACGCATCGTTCTTCGCTAAGCCTCTTCGTCCAACCCGTGTACAAAGCACACGTTAGCACATGGCTACGAAGAAACCATAAATGGTTTTATTTATATTTATTTTGGTGTTTAGCAAAACTTTTAACGGTGTAGAATCAGAAGGTTTGCGTGTTCTTATTCCGTCGGGGTCACCAATTATATTTATTTTGTTCGGGGCGGGACATCTCGTGTTGCTTCACAATATTTCAATGTCTGAAAGATGTTCCACAACGAGAACATCCCTTCACAAAATAAATATTCAGGTTTGTTTCACAGGAAAACAGGACAAGTTTTTATTTCTGATTAATATTGAAGAACATAGAAACAAATAGTAAAAGAAATGTATCTAGGTGACGAACGACAGCAGGGGCACATAAAAGAATGATTTGTCAGCTGATTCCTAAAAGAGAGTTCAAATTGTTCTCTGCCGTAACTCACTGATAATGGTGATTTTGAAGCAGAAGTCTTAAAGAGGCAGTTCTATTTGAGTACGAAATCACAGGACGGATGTACATCTCATCTTTGTACGTGCGATTGGACTCGTAATGGTTTCTTCGTAGCAGTGCGCTAGCGCGTGCCTTGTACACGGGTTGGACGAAGTCCCATTGACATCTACTGAATACGTTCACTATTTTTCAGCTCTTCATCTATTACGTCACTGCTACGCAAACATAAACCTCACATGCTAATATTCGTTTCAAGCGATGAATGTGGAATGAGGTTGATTAGTGTCCTTGCCAACCCTTACGCCAGCGTTTAGTATTAATTTATTTTATGCCTTTGGCAAAAGGAGGTTCAGGCAAAAGGAGACACTGAGGCTCTTCCACCTAACCGTTGGTCTTAGGTGAGGAAATTGGGAAGGAGAGATGTTGGGTTGCCGAGAAACGTACGGTACCGAACCAACATTTGTCTGTAGTAGATGAGGGAAACCCCAGCTGAAAACCTCTCCTAGTTCGGTCGAGCAGGGTTTGAACTCTCGCTCTCCCGCTCAGCCAATGGGATCGTGGAAGCGAAGACGCTACCACTACACCACCGCTGTCGGCGAAACCGTTTGTCTGAAGTAAGATTTTTTTTTCGAAATGCACTTACGCCACACCCACGACAGGCGAAGAAGGCACAGAGCAAACACTCGTCTTGCAACAAAACGGCACTCGTTTCTTCCTCTTCTTCTTCGTGGCTTCCTTCTGACCACGTCGTCCTCCTCTGTTCCTCGCTGTGCCGCTATCCTCCTCCGTGGCGCGATCCAAGATTTCTTCGATCAATTCCCCGATGGTGCCTTCGCGCACTTGACTCATCGTCCGATCCAAGATGCTGTTCAATATGGTATTCATGATGCTTACTATAGTCTACAATTTTGTGCTTGTTTTTTCTTAAAAAAAGTTGTCTTCTCTATATATATAGAATTTTGTTACCGGAATTTTGGAGTAAACGAAAAATTTCCTTAGAAACCGATGGATTGTTAAAGAACGCTACTGGAATTGTCAAAAGTCTCCGTTCTTATCAAGTGTGCCGTCTCTATTAACCATTTAACTATTACATTAATGAACAAAGTGATTATTTATTCTTTTCTTATCGCATCTCACGAAAAAAAAGTTTTATTTGAAGCTCCTGTTGGCGCGGAATCCCCGATATTTTTCGTCAAATAGTGAAGAAATTTCTCCATCTGTAAAAAGTGTTGTTCCAGTACTATTTGTAAACTGATGAACAAGGTGAAATAAACAATTCATACTATAGGAAAAGTAAGGGAAAATGTATGACGAGAAGTTACGGCCTTCAATAAAATAAACTTCTGAGACGATATTTCGAATAAATAAACTTTTATCAAAAAAGCAAAAGTTGCGAACCGCGTGTGGCCACGTGAGGGATAATGAACCCAGTCACACTCTGAGAACAAGCAAAAGGGACAAACATCCCAAACCTTCGATCGTGATCAAGGGTTCTAAGGGCAGAGGCTAAGGATTTAAAAAGAAAATTACCCAATAAAATACTCTCTTATCCATTTAGTTTGCCAACATAAATCGTAGATGTAATGTGAAGTCCAAATTCGAAATGAATAATAACAAAAGTATTAAATGACATTCCCACCTTCCATCACTACCCGGAGGAAACTCCCAGGCCAGAATGACATGATGCTGAGAAGTGATTTCCCACATCGCTCACTGACGTCACTGCAGATCTGGCTAATTATTTCTGAATCAATCGCAAATATTTGTGTCCGTTCTTGTGTTATATAACTCCTTAGACTTTAGGTTGGCCTCAGTTTACATGCGAACGTTGGAGGATAAAGGTATCTCTATCATCAGTCACGATAACAGTGGTGGAAATTGGACGCCAAGCCTTATGCTTCACGAAGCGATAGAAACGTCCTCTGCTGGCGAGATACACGAGATGGAGACGCGCAAATTGTAAACTAAAATGTCTTTTTTCTTTTGTAATGTAATTGTAGATGGGAGGAAACGTAGCTTAGTGCTATTGAGAGCTTATATCTACATGGGGCGATAGGAGGTAGGAGGTGGTCCTGTTATCTGGGTTTAGTAGGAGCAGTTCGTAATTCTTACCGAGTTATTCATACGAGGAGCATAGAAGAAGGAGAGTTCTCTTTTCAGTAATCACAGCTATAATGTGAACCGAGTGGTCGTTCACGTGAAAAACTCCACCGGGAATCGAACCCGGGATCACTTGGTGATGAGCAAGCACGCTAACTCCTGAGCCACCGGAGAGGTAAATGGGGTTTCTGGGGCGAGTGGTTCAGTGGCTCATTGAATCTGCGAGACACTTGTTCTTCACCTTCTTAGTATTTATTCTTATCTCCATTTTCTTTCTACACCGTCTCCACAGATCTTTTGAAGATCGGACACTCCCTCCACCGTTCACATTAATTGTGCGTTTAGTCTTTCAGTTACTTCTCAAGCAAATAATACTTACAGAGGGTAATATGCGCTGAAACCACTGATTCAAATGAACTGTGATTCTGCCGCTTCGTCTTTTTCTTTTGCTTCAGGCGGAGACATGTTGAGAAGACAGACATTTACAAGGCATTACGTCAATTATATGTTGTTTGTTTTTTTTAGTATTGTAAATAATTGAATTTTATTTTAATATTTATTTCTATGGCAAAACTGGTATATTTTACATTATAATTTATTTCTCTTATTTAAGTATCTTTTGTAAATATGCTTATATTAATTGTATATATTCGTGTCCTGACCGTTGGTTTCCCGAGGTTCCCAACGGTGCTCATTTAATCGATAGTTGCAGCATACTTAAAATATATTTTACAACTAAATAAAACAATATTAAAGAAGCACTAAAGGATGCTAAAAATACTATTACGATACAAATCACAAGTAAATATAATACTAATCATTTTAAGTTCAAAACAAAGATTTCCAAAATTAAAACGGCAACTATCCATTCAATGAGAGTGAATACAACGGCATTGAATGCACAGCCCACGGCTCTACTTAAGGGGCATTTTAAAACTCGCCACACATTTGTACATAAATAATATTTGTAAATAAAGTGACCTATTGAAATTGAATGTTTAACATTTTGTTTCGCTGTAAAATGAAAACACTGAATTCAATATGTTTATAAGGATGTCTCAATGCTTACTGGTTATTTTTATAGAAATCTTTTACCATTTAAATTTTTTACTCTCATACATAAGTCAAATTATAAATAAATTAACTTTATTGTCAAAAGAGCAGTTTCAAACTGTCTGTGACCACGTGGGGGATAGAAATACGAAGATAATTAATATTGTAACCCATGTAACAATAATTAAAACAACAAACAACAGTTCCCGTTCAAAAACTTTTTACACTGCTCCAAGGGCAATGGCGGATTTATTATTAATTTAATAAATACCTACTTTCGTCCATTTATTATTCCAAAATGAATTGTAGATATGTGCAGTAAAAATTCGAGATTGATAATAACAAAAGTATTAATGACATGAAAAAACCGCCACTACATGGAGAAAAACCCGGGCCAGGATGGGGGTACAGAGATAATGTACACATCCGTGCCAATAAAACTATTCTACGATAACTTATGAATGGAAACAAATATATTTAAAAAACTTGTTACTTTTCTGCAAATAACGGACTGCATGATCGAAATGATTGAAATGAAGGGAAACAAGTAATTGTTCGTTTATTCCACTCTCCATCATCCAACAATTTCTCTAGAATTAAGTCTAGTGCTGACTTCTTTCACTGAATTTCCTGTCACGCTGTGGATGCGAGCGTGTGCCTTCTAGAGAGCGTACGCGGGAAACAAGGCTTCGTCGGGCTTCTGAATGTCCACCAGGAAGTAGACGGCGCCCGCCAATCCTACCGACATCAACAAACAGATCACAAACTCATCATTTTGTTTGTAGCAAAATCATTCAGAGTTGGTGAGAATCAGAGTGGTGTAAGTCAAGAAAATAAAAAAAATAAAAAAATAGAGTTAAGTCGATATTTAGTATCGTTATGCATTATTCTGTGAACTAAGTCAGTGGTACACACAGTGGCGGCTGGGAGCCACACATCATTACCATCCCTAACAAAGCTGCCAAGATGTTTGGAATGAGAGTGGCGTAAGTCAGTCGACGAATTTATGTTGACGCTAAGTGATCAGACTTGGTTTTAGAACTATAATTTGGTTCATTACACACTAATGGTGGTATAAAGCCCTACATATTTGACTTTGTCACAGTAAATAGATATGAAACTGAGGTAATCTTGTTTTTAGAACTGAATAGTCAGAAAAATACTTCTATTGATATTTTTATATTATGCCTATATTTATGGATTGGCAATGATTTCTTTAGTGAAAATTAGGATTTATATTTATAAAAACGTTACTTTTATTGTTATGCTTGTAAATCCAGGTGCCATTCAATAACTATAAAAATGAGTAGTCCTAAGCGGAAAACTTATAATTGGTTACAACTTCCCAGTGAATCTAACTGTTGAATCAAACGGCGATGTAGATAGGAGTCCAGACCACAACACCGATGACACGCTTACGCCTTTTGAACAAAGGTTCGACCTTATGGTAAGAAGAAATTACTTCCTAGTACGCCAGTCTCAAATGCTCATTCCGATGAAAATAATGGTTTCATCGATCGACTGCACTAAAAAATGGCTTAGGAAACCTGAATATCATAATAAAGCATTGTTAAAAACCTTTATAATTCTGGAATTAGGAACATATATTTAGGATTTATGAAAATAAATGGCCTCACAACTGCAAAGAAAACATTCTCAGATGTCCACTACCTTTAAAATGGTGCGTCATGAAAAAGTAAGAACCAAAGAGTGACAATTCAGCTCTCATTCTTTCTGGAAATTCATTATATTAAACTGCAAAATAAGTATCTTGCCTTTTATAAAGAAATGATATTACACACAGAAATCGCGTAAAATTTCAAGGGGTGGGGCAAATAAATACTACTTAAAGTCAAATCAAGGAACGTCAGTAACAATAAGCAAACACATTTTTTAGTAAATTTTGTGTGTCAGATGTTATATTGATACAAGGCAGTAAATGCAGAAAAATGTTAAATTTAAAAGGAAGCATTCGAAAAACAAAATTAAATTAGAAATTCTTTTTTGAACGTGACGAGTTTTATTTTAGCACTTTTACATTTCTATGCTGACTAATCCATACGTGTTTGAGAATTTTAGTATTTAGACAAGTATAATAATACATGTATGAATATATTCCAACAAATATTTGCACGTATACACGAGTGTGTATTCATCAAAAACGCACGTTTTTGTTTTCGTTATCTGTGTGTGTGTTCATCAATACATACATGCAAAAATTTACATCCAAATACAAGGTAGCACATGTACAAATACTTACATATATCCATATTTAGCGCTTTTTAGCGCACAAAAATCGGTCTAAATTGAAAAAAAAAGGTATTTCCTCGTATTTCGCAAAAATACCTTAAACGAAGAATTCCGAAAGAAAGGTCTCAACTTTGAGCGCTCATGTCTTGGTTTTTGTGCGACAGCCGAAACTTATGACCAAATTTGTTGCAAATTTTGTCTGTTATACGTTTTACTTTTATTTTTTTGATATCTTATGTAGTTTTTGGGATATTTACACAAAAAACCGTCCCCCAGGGGGGTCATCCGATCAGCTGGAGTGTGCGATTTTCTTTGCTCTTTAAAGTGAGCGAGAAATCTAACTTTCTGACAAGTTTCGTGTCTGGAGATTTTTGTCGAGTTAAAATCTGTATTGATGTTAGTTCTATTGAGGTTGATACTAGTATAAGTCATTTAGACCCTGTATATTTTTTCTTAATATTAGTTTTATAAAACTTACATGTTAAAAGAGAGGGATAATTTTATTATACAAATAGTCTGTTTTTTTGTTTTGCAACGTAATGGGATTTTTTTATAGAAAGTCTTATAAATCCTTAAAAATCTCAAATGAAGGAAACATTGACTTGCACCACTCTGATTCTCACCAGCTCATATAGACTATGGTTAGTGCGGTACATTATTCAGATGTTGAATATATATTAAAGAACTCTCATATGTGAGACACACAGAAGACTGTTTGCCTTTTATGAAAATCTACTGTAAAATTTCATACCTCCGTTAACCTAGAGGAGGGCGGAATCGCGCGTTTTGACAGTATTACCCAACATTATCGAAATCGCCAACTATGGAAATGACGTGATGGAAAAGGGTCCGAGATAGAGAAAACCCTTCGCAAGCCCATTCCTTACCTTCGAAGAGGGAGAGAGGTGTGTCGGGCAGCCGCGATTGATGTTTACCGTAAGTGGAACACCATTCGGCGAATTTGCACGCGCGATACAGGTGTGTGGGATTCTGAAACATTGAAAATCTCCTTTCGTGCTCACAATCCCAGCAGTAGAAATCTCCTACTTATCTAATTATGTGTTTGTGTGAAATAAATGCCTCACTTAAGGAGGATTCAACCATCTTGCGGAATTAAGAGATACTATCATATAATTTTGAATTTAACATTCTATAATATAATTGATATTATTATTAATTTTGAATTTAATCTGTTTTGTGTTTTGGAATAGCATTTTTTTATTTCCAGTTTTATTTTCTTTGTAATATTATTATTTAATATTGAAGTATTTTGTTGTTTTGGATATTTAAACACGGTATTGCATTATTTTTCAGAACACTGCGCGGCGCATCGTCTTCAGATTATGTACGACGGAGCCTCCACTCGACCAATCGCACAAGCAATGGAACAAAAGTCTTCAACTCAAATTGTGAGAGGAAAATTTCTTGCCCCCCCCCATCGACCGACCACTGCTCGGAGGAATTTGAGACATAGAGAGTGAGGAGGGCGAACCACCCGTTTCATCCACCTTCCAACCACCAACACATTAGCACACGATTACTTAATGTTATCCAAAGGTGTGCATCATCGCAATTTGGTTTCAGACTGACGCTACGCAGTGGAAACACTCGGCTAAAATAGTTTAGCATCTTAGGACTATTCTGATTAACGTATTCTATAGTAGATAATAGAAAAGACAAATTACGAGATAAATGCTCAGTAGAAAATGTTGTCTAGTTTATTTTTACAAAGGTATATTTTCTTCGTAGAGTGTTTCACAGTTTTCGTGTCACAAATCAAAACCACAAAAGGGCAGATTTTTTTAAGTTTTTCTTTTTGCTTACTTCACTAAATCTCTCGAGGGGACAAAGTTTAAATTCGTAATCACAGCATTTTTCAAAACCATAGAGAGGAGTAAAAAAACCCTACTTCTCCAAACGGGACTATAGTAGAAAGACAAGACTCACCTTGGTGACGTTGTATAGAGTGAGGAAGGTGTATGCATTGCCCGCCACCCCGTGGCAGATGCCGTAGCTCTTGGTGAGGATTCCTCGCTCCCAAACCACGTCGCCACAGCGCAGCGCCGTCTTCAGATAACGCTTGTCCTTAAACACCTTCACACAACATGGCATACATTTTTTTCCTCAAATAACTCAATTTCTGAAAACAAGTCTCTTGTAACCTTTTTGGTTTCTATGCTCTTCAATGGTTGCCCTTGTTTCGAAGTAAAAGAATAATAGGCCTTCTCCCCTCCCGACAATTCTTCAAGTAATTCAGCGTAAGTAATGAATTAACATACCCCTCCCAGGGAACACCACCTTCACGAAGCACTGTGTAACTACCAGCAGGGCCACCCAATCCGGACAGGTCTCAGCTGAGGTACCAGACGAAGTGTGTTTCACAACGACCTATCTTCCCCAACCAATCCCGCTTCCTTAACACCTACTGCCTTGTAGGAGCGGGAGGGATCCCCAAAGGCTAAGGGAAGGAAAACCCCGACAGAAAACCAAGGGGGGAGGGGGGCCTCTGTAGGTGTGGTGAAACCAACTCCCCTAAGGGAACAAACCCTGATTACAAAGACCTGTCCTTCTGGAAGGGGGTTGAGCGTGGGGTTGGCGGCCCCATCTTGGAAAAAAGCATTGTCACGAACCCTAACGATGTGCCTCGGAATCTGAATCAACCCTTTCTAAGAACACATGGCAATGAAACACGGATAAAGAATAAAGGAAAACTGAAATTGGGAACCTGGAACGTAAGATCTATTATGCAACCAGGAAAGATGATGGAGGTGGCGGAGGCGACCAAGAACTACAACTATGATCTCATTGCCCTTCAGGAAATAAGATGGATTGGAAACGGCAAAGTAGATAAAAAGGACTTCACACTATACTATTCAGGATCTAATAAACGAACAGGACAATATGGAACTGGTTTCATTATACAGGGAAAAATCAGGAAAAGTGTAAAAAGTTTTATACCACTGGGAGATAGGCTCTGTAAAATTATATTAAAAGGAAGGTTCCGAAATATTACAATATTTTCTGCACATGCTCCAACAGAAGAGAAGACAGATAATGAGAAAGATACTTTCTATGATAATCTGGAGAAAGAATGTAATAAAGTACCCAAACACCACATGATATTATTAATGGGAGACTTTAATGCAAAAATTGGCAAGGATCAAAATACATCTAATGTAGCAGGGAAATATTCTCTTCACATGGAAACTAGTGACAATAGAAAAATGCTGATCAATTTAGCTGTGTCAACAAATTTAGCGATAATGAGCACATTCTTTGAACATAAAGACATACATAAACATACATGGAAAATACCAGGTACGACATCATACAATAAAATTGACCATGTTCTGGTCAATAGACAACACTTTACATCCATAAAAGATGTCAGATCAGCTAGGGGACCGAATTGTGAATCGGATCATTAACTTGTTGAAACTATTGTGAGAGAGAAAATATCAGTAACTCGAAGATAACAAGGAAATAGAAGAACTAAGTGGAAAATAGAACAATTTATGAAGAAAGGTTCCATTGAAAGTTATAAGAAAGCAATTGATGAAAGGCTGAATAAACCAACAAACGTTCTAGGAGAAGAAGAATCAATTGTAATCAGTGGAAGTTCATTAAAGAATCGATAATAAAAATGCTGCAGATGATACAATAGGGAAAAGACAGTAGAAGCGAAATATAGAATTGTTTGTTGAGGTGTGAAAGAAAGCCTTAGATGAAAGAAATAGAGATAGACAATTACTGATCCAAAGAGAGACTAGATCAATAAGGGACAGATATACAGACAGCAGAAAGAGGGCCAATAAAATAATAAGATGTAAGAAAAAAGAATATCTGAAACAAAAAATTATTGATATTGAACAACTTAATAATAATAATGACAGAAGAAAATTTTATGAAGCAGTTAAAAATATGACAAGGGGATATCAGGCAAAAAGTAATCTGTGCCGAGATAAAAATGGAAAACTGATTGAGGGTCAACAGAAAGTATTGGAAAGATGGACTGAATTCTACGATGAATTACTAAATACTAAAGGGGAAACAGAAATGGATAGAAATGAAGCCGAATCATTGGGAGGATTAGTATATATTGATATCAATGGAGAGATAGAAGCACCGTCAATAGACGAAGTGAGAGAAGTGGTGAAGAAGATAAAGAATGGAAAAGCACCTGGAGAAGATGGAATAGTTGGCGAACTGATAAAGGTAGGAGGAGAGAAATTGATAGAGGCACTACATATACTAATATGTAGTATATGGATACAAATGAAATACCAAAGGATTGGAAAAATTGACTTATTTACCCAATTTTTAAAAGAGGAGATAAATCAGAGTGTAAGAATTATAGAGGAATAACATTATTAAACACTACCTATAAGATCTTTTCTTGTATACTGCAGAAACGAGTAAACGTTTTCGCAGAAAACATGATTGATGAATATCAATGCAGATTTCGAAATGGCAGAGGATCAACCGATCATATATTTACACTCAGGCAAAAAATGGAGAAATGTTATGAATTCAACACCGATTTGCACATACTGTTTATGGACTACAAACAAGCCTTTGATAAAATCAAATGGGATCTACTTTTTAGTGTATTAATGAAAGAAGGAATGCCAAATAAACTGATCAAACTAATACAAACCACTATGTTTGGCTCGCATTGTAAGGTATGTGTTGAAGGGAAAATAAGTGAAGCAATTAGTATAACATCAGGTGTTAAACAAGGTGAATGTCTATCTGCTACTCTTTTTAACATTGCTCTCCATAGTGTAGTTAAAGAACTGAATATTAGGGGTAATATGATTTACAAATCTAAACAAATTCTTGCATACGCCTTTGACATAGCGCTGATATCAAGAAACCAGGATGCATTGGAAGAAATGNGAATAAGACAATCCTACGAGGTAGTGAATGCCAAGTGCGCGAAACAGGCCACCTTTCCAATTATGTGTAGCCTCAACCCACAATCAATAAAATTCGCTATAAACAAATTTTCTGCGGGCAACATGTTTCGGCACACACAATTCCAGCCGGCTGGGAATGGGGTTTTCCCTAAGTAGGGCTAATTCTTTTCTCGGTACTTGCCGCGGGGCTGCGCCTGGCATTCTTCTCACCCCCGAAATGCAGGCTGCGCTGGCTGGCCTTTGTTCTGCGAGACGCCTTTCACCCAAATGTGCACATTTCCTGCATCATTCATTTCATAAAATCTGCAAGCATTAGCATGGAGCCCCATCAGATGGCCGTAAGATAGCGCCACCAAACGGACACTCTTTCACCACGGCACCCTTCCTGAGCTGTTCTCAGTCTTGCAACCCTCTA
>NNCF01127105.1:7145-28195 GCA_002313205.1 Laupala kohalensis | reverse complement strand
GTAGCGATGCTGAGAGACTTCGTAAATTCGAAAGAAAAATTATAAGAAGAATTTATGGAGCAGTTAAAGAAGGAGAAAGATGGAGAATAAGATATAATGATGAAATAAACCAGATCCTAAAAGGAGAAGATATAGTTAGATTTATAAAATCGCGTAGAATCTCTTGGCCGGGGCACCTGCAGAGAATGGGAATGGAAAGAACGCCTAAAAGCATCCTAAAAAGTAAAATCCATGGAGTGGCAAGACGTGGCAGACCTCGAAAGAAGTGGCTCCAAGATGTTGTGGATGACCTGAAGAAGATGAAGGTGACTGGATGGTGGGAGAAAGCAGAGAGAAGAGAAGAATGGGGACACATCGTGAAGGCAGCACAGGCCCACATCGGGCTGTAATGCTTTGGAAGAAGAAGAAGAATGAATGACATAAGATTATCATGTTTTTGTACGCGCCTTAGTTAGGCAAACCCGCTCGTCAGCGGAGTTTGCATCAGCTCCTCCTCTTCACTGTTTCTGTTCGCATCGTCGTGTGCCTCCATCCTCGTCGTCAGTGAAACCTCTTATGTGCAGAGTAGCGGGAAACATCAGTGACACGGATGAAATGAAATGTGGATATGAGTTATAAACTGGAGAAGTAGAACGCTTTTGGTTGTTTCATTTATGGGAAAATAAGTAATCGAATGATTTGTAAAACATTAGACAATGTGTATGGGCATATGTTTCTTACGTGTACCTACACGGGGAGAAGCTAAGTAACGACTTTCGGCGAAGTGAAAATGGCGACGAGCCTAGCGATTTGAGACATGTGCTTTCAACGAAACACCTTAGATTAACCGAAGGAGCAGTTTATTGTGAGATAAGTAGAAAATAGATATTGAATAACCTTGTAAGCCAAGGCGAACAAGTCGACCATGCCGGGGGCGCCGTGACACCATTGCACAAACTTCTCGTCGTCGCGCCCCAGAGCGGAAGGGAAGTTTCCCGAAGGCAGCATCAGCGACTGCAGATAGTCCACCGTGGGACGCACAAGACGCTCCGTCGCGTCCGAACCCACAAAGTCGCGCGCCTAGTGCACACGACAAACTTTACTTTATCACACGTGCACCACTCATTCGTAGACTCAACGGATTTGGGATGAGGAACACGGGCGGATCCAAAATTTGGTTTTGAGGGAAACCCCATCTTGAAAAAAAAGAGAAAAAAAGTTGTATGGGTTCCTCGACCGGAATTTTTTTGTTTTAATTGACTTCTAGAAACAGCAATTTAAGATATCCCCATAAATAAATAAGCATTAACTTAAATTGCAGTTTTTATAAATAACCATTGAAAATTATGTTTATGAAATAATTCGTGTTATTAGAGAAATTTTTACTTTGGTCTGCGTAGCTGCGTCGAGGGATAGAAATGTCGTCATCAATCGCGCAATGTTATTATTACACATTTTATAAGAACAACAAAGCATCTGCACCATTAATTTATGGTATTAACAAAGTTCCATTACTCCAATTTCAAATTATTTATTCTCTTATATTTATGATTTACACTTTTTCCATTAGATTACATTTTAACTATTGGTAGTTTAGTATTTAGACAAGTGGCTGGGAATCTCGCTTCACTGCGCTCGAGTGCCAGAAACTGGGAAATATCGAACTGGGAAAAACTGATGGGAATAATTATGCTCGTGTTCCCTTTTTTGTGTAGGAGGAGAAGGAAATCTAAAAAAGGTAAACAGTCATAATTTGACTGACTGACCTGCAGCAACATGTAGAGGATTCCCGAGAGGCCGTGCGCCGCGCCCAAGTAGAACTCTTGATACCAGCTGTACATGAGCGGCACGTCCAACCTCTGTCGCTTGGCCTTCACTTTCCCCGAGTTGATGATAGCTGAAACAACCTACAACCCTGCGGTCCCACGCCTCGAAACTCTCTCACTCCAAGTGATTTTAATTTTAATTTAAAAGTATAAAGAATAAAAATGGTGGCCAACTTAATGTTCAATATTTAAATATTCGCTTCTTTCAATAAATGCTGAAGCATAATGTTTCAACTTTTTCATAATTGTATTCTACATGTAATTGTTACTAACGAGACGTCTCTCTATGCTATGCGCTCGTGATACCCACATCTTTGATGACGGAGTCGTCGATGGAGCAAGGCCCTATGTGCTTGTTGCAGAAGAGCAGCGCGAAGAGATACCCCGCGCGCCCGTACAGCACTTCGTCCGACAGGTTGTTGCGCACAGACAGCACTTTGGGCAGCATGCTCTCCAACCTATTAGGCATTTAAGTGTTTTACGCGTGTTCCAATAAAATAAGGCGAATTGAAGGGAAAGCTACCGAGAAAGAAAAAAAATCCCTAGCGTGTATTGTCCTGTTCTTATGAGGTACGCTCCTGTGTCATGGATTACTTTCAATTCTTCACATGCCACATTAAAATACTCAGAGGATCTTCTCATTGACTATGAAGCACAAATTTTATAAAAGAGAGAAATTTTTAGAACTTCTGTTCGGAAAATAACAAACTACGAACCACATATTAAAAGCACGTTTTTTTAAGCTTGAAAAATATCAACATATATTAAGAAAACATTCGGAATGGAATGTAAATTTACTTTTCGATGAGTTCCTTGGTCTCCGTGATTTGTCCCAAGCGATGTCTCAACACTGCGGACAGAGCCAAGGGCCCTGCGTCGCCCAACATGAAGCTCACTTCGCGGTTCTTGAGACGCGGAGTCACTTTCTCCAACATGGCAACTCCCTTCTGCCAAACAACCAACCAACAAACAAACAAACAAGTAAACGACTGCTTCGTGGCTTCCAGCCCATTCTCCTGCTCCGGACTGGATTTTTTTAAATTCTCTACCCATTCGGAAGATCTTGGGATTTAAATAAATAAATCGCAATACAGGTATCAATTTCTTACGATTTTATTATTTATAAAGAAATCTTCTTATTAACTTTTAATAATATAATAGTCAAAAACACATAAAACCCTTTTATGAAATTTTCAATAGTATTTTTTATTCCGTTTATATTAACAATATCCATTGTAAAAAACTAATTCGTGATGCAATGATTAGTTAAAGACTGAAACAATCCATTATTCCGCTTATATTTTTTTCTTTTTCACTTTAGGGCGCGACAACCTTTGCTTATATTGAAATGGTCTCTAATTTCAGTCCATTTCTCTCGTTTTGCGACACTTCTTGTTGAATAACTTTCTCAATCGTCTGAAAAGGTTTTTGGCAAATTTCGTGTTATTTTTTTATATTAAATTTGTGACACGGGTAACCAAAATATATGAGTGAGAATTAGATAAGAATTTATTAAAAATAGTCCGTTCAGAGACTCTATGCATAAGAACCCATACAACTTGGAGAAGGTTTTATTCAAATATTAGTCCCGAAAGGTTCAAATTTTATTTGAGAAATGTTTTTTTCTTTCATTAAAAAATAGTGATTTTTCATAATATTCGTCGGTCGCTCATAATACCTTAATCGTTTTTAAAAGTTTATCGCTATGACAACATTAGCAGTTAACGTTGCCTGTCATGTCTATGACGTCATAAACCATTTTCCTCTCCAAAATAGCGCCTGTTGTACAGACGGAATATTTAAGCTCGCTTGTGTTGTGTTGGTACCGTGACAGAATTCAAATTACGCGCTAATTCTCTGCCGGATATGTAACAAATGCAGACGTGCATGCGTAATAAACAATGTTTCTATTCTTTTTTAAATTTTATTGCAAAAACTTTATTGCTGTTGCACTCAAAAATAACGGGTGAGCAAAGGTCAAAACACATCGACAAAAAATACTTTCATTATTCCGTGATCGTATTAACAGGATTTATGCTTAGCCAAAATGTTGAAAACTTAGAATTACGTGAGCAAAATTGAGCAAAGTCAGACCTTTCATTTAAGCCCAAGATTGTTCGAATCGATTGAGCATAAAAAATCCATCTCACTCCCCAATATCAAACATCAATGCGACTGTCGAGATAACAAATTCCACCTAAATAGTTCACCTAAGTAGGGGGAGGAGGTGGGAATGAAGTAGCTAACGTTTCAACATTTATAATTTGATTCTTAAAATTAAAAACACTAATAAATATAGGAGTAAACTTTTTATTAGAATTCTTAAAAGAACCACACTACCAACTACACGAAAGCAATCAAAAGGCTTTTAAATAGGCATTTTTCCATTCAGTTCCTTATATACTCAGAATAACGCGTTAACTACAACAATGAGACAATTAATGAATTTAATATGAAACAATTTCACTACTTTATTTCGCCTCTCGTTCCTCTATGATTTTCTTTTTCTTTATTTAAAAATAATAATTTTGTTTTTCATTTAAAGAGAGAGGAATTAGGATGGATGAGCAGAGCGCCTTGGTGTATTCGTCTCTCTGAGACAAGAAAGCGAGTGCTCACATAGGAAGGAACGACGAGTGTTAATTAGATAATAATTTTATTAAGTAACATCAACTGCATTAGCTCTGTTCAAAGTGGTCTTTAACTTGGAAAGCGATGGAGGAGGAAATGTGAAAGACAAGAACTAAGACTTTGAATACAATTTATGGAACTCTGGTGAGATGAAACTTTTTTTTTATTTACAAAAACAACAATGAAGAGAAAATTATCGAACTACGACGTCGGAAAAGGGATCGACAGGAACATTTCAATACACGGTACAAAAAATTCTTGGTTTAAATTTGAAAAAGTTGAAAGTTAAGCAGAAGGAGAGAGGATGTGTAGTCGGGGAGTTGTTTAGTTGCAATTTTATATTTTAGGTTCATTAACAAACAGGCACGTTTGCCTAAAATTAAAACATGTAATATTTGCATATTTTAAAAGAAAAACATGTACTGGTACTGAATTCGGTGCGCTTTTCTAAATATATTTTTAAAAGCGACATCAATAGAGTGCTTTGAAAACTTGAAAGATTTTCAATTTTACTATTTGTTACTCAATTCTTCTAATACTGTGGAATACAACTCTTTTATTGTACAAAATTGGAAACGTTTTTGTTTCAGATTTTAACCAAATAAGTGCTTTAAAGCGTGTTTTTCAAGTGAAATGTTTTAATTAAAAAGTTTCCCGTCGCGCGACTCCTGTTGACCTGTGGACAGTATTCCATACCGTTCCTCCGAAGGACTCGCACCACGCCAAAGGGCCTACGTTGAGCCAAAGGGCCTACAGGTGGAAGTGAAGTATAACGCTCTGCAAATTAACATTTCGCGTTACGGAATGTGGAAGGAATTTGGATCACAATAATAAAATAGAGGGAAAAATCTAAACTTGAAAGAAATAAAAATAAATTGTAAAATGTGTAACTAGAATGAGATACTTTGTGTCTGCTGTCTTATTTGCAGTTGACGATGATTTGGAGGGATGAGGGGATGAGCAAAGGGGTAAAAGGAGAAGGAGTGAGTGATGGCGAGGGTTGGTTAGGTTAGGTTAAAGGGAGGACAGCGACACAAAGGGAAGATGAGCGTTTCTCATTATGGGGAAAGGATTGCTTGGTCAATAGATTGGTTTTACTCTCAAATTAAGATAATGCTGTTGACGTAAATGAGTGTGGAAAGAAAAGGAACGCGGACGGGCTACCGGTTTCTTAAATAACATGATATATCAATTGGGAAGTTCATAAATTACATGTTTATTGATGAAGTCCTGAAAACGCATTAATTGGGAAATTGAAAAAAAAAAAGAATAAGTATTGAGATAGGAGTTGCATAGTTAACGAAAATAAATGGTGTCAGTTAAATATGTCTCTTTGATTGAAAGAGATCTCCCCATCACGTTACGTCACCATACCTCAATGAGCAAAACTTCGTATGTCACTCTTAGTGCTTCGTTAGGGACGGAAGTCCATCAGTAGAAACAAAATTATTGTTATCTGTTAAATTAAATATAAACATTACATGTGCGTAACTCTACAATGTTGGAAAGAACTGACACACGGGTCCTTTGAATCCTTACCCCTAAAATATTTCAGTTCAGTAGAAACCCCTCTTAACCGTCTATCGGATTAACATGCAACTGTTTTCATTTATCTCTTTCGCCGTATAACGGCTGCTGGTAGCTAGTAACTCAACCGTTGTTTGTTGGACGCTCCTTTGCTGCAAAGTAAAACAAAGTGTACAATGTGTTTCTCGTTGTCGTCGTCGTTGTGGCTGGTGGAGTGAGGGAGCGGTAGGAAGTTCGCCATTTTTCTTCCTTCTTGCTTCCGAGTCTATTTCATCATGAATCAACATGAACTTATGTCAATTTTTCTATGAATCGATACGAACTGGCCAAATAGGAAAAACCGGCCAGGGTCTCTGTCCCGACCAGTCCGGTTAAGAAGGGTTCTACTATAAAGTAATACATTTTTTCCCGAATGTCTTACTTTGAGGTAGTCCACTTCGTCCGATCTCCTGTAGAGTAAGAAGAAGAGCAAAGCGATGCCCGCACTGCCAGTGTACACGGTGTAATCTCTGCGGTCCATTTCATTGAGGGAGTTGTTGAGCTTCTGCAGCATTCCACACGACACATGCTGCAGCATCTCCAGAAACTCCGGATGCAGCTGCAAAACAAACGTTATCTCACACACAATATAATGGTAAAATTCCAACGTTGTGGTTATTCACTTAACTACCCTGCCCCGTTTGTATTTAAATCGAGTTTTAAGTTTATTCATGCATCTCCTGAAATGAAACGATCGGTTTAGGAAATGAAACCACGATCAATCTCAAAACGCTTTCTCGATAAAAATAATGATTGGTTAAAGTAATGAAAGGTATTTCACTTGGCAATAAAGAGATAGCTTTAACTAAAAAAAACAACGAACTATAATTCTGTGCATCGGATGTCTGTCTAAGCTCTAGTGAACATTCCAGCGTAGAGATATTCTAAGTAGTTTCAAAACCAAGGCCAAGTGATACAGCTTTCATCAGACGACACGTCTGCGTCTGAGTTCTCAACTCGGAAGAAGTGTTGAGGAACTTTTCAAACCTTGCCATTCACCGACACAGTTTTATCTTGAGACGGCATGTATTCGTCGAACGGGCACTCGAAGTACCTTCCTTTGGACTTTATAGTTCCATAAATGGGATCTGAAGTAGCTTCGCTCATGGTTCTCTTCTGTACGAATACAGCCTTTCGGCACAATTTTCACATCAGCACTATCACCAAGTCACTATCCTCTGTTTCTTTTGTTGTCAAGTGCAGTAGTTCGCTGTTTATCACTTGGAGGCAGCACTAGAAGAAAGAGAGCAAATATGTTCCTCATTCTATCGCTGTGTTCAGGAGGCACTGTCAAAAAAATTCCTTAAAAAAGGATTTTTCCAAATTCTTATTTTAAAGGGGTAATTTAGGGTGAAATCTAATTTCAATTTATGAAATTTTTGGTAGGATTTTGAAATTTCGCCGGGATCTTGCTTTTGTGTCGTAGAGGCTCATTAAGAAAGGATTTTTCAAAACTTCGCTTTAAATGATTGATTTAATACGATATTGTTGGAATTTTTGCTGTATCTGGCTAACTAATTGAGATATCAGCACAGTTTTGGTATTTGAACGTTCCATTTTTACGTAGGTATGTTAAATTTTAAAGCAGGGTAAACCGTACGGTAGATACGTAAATAAATAAATTTTATTGTCAAAAAGGCAGTTGCAAACTGCGTATGACCACGCGGGGAATAATAAACTGAGTTACTTTCCCGAAACAAGCAAGAGACCATCCCATCAATTCCGATCAAGGGCCCAAGGGCAGTGGTGGATTTAATACTTATAAAAGAAGTAATTTAATAAATATGTACTCTAATCATTTATCATTCCAAAATGAATCGTAGATATTATGTTCAGTAAAAATTGAAGATCAGTAATAACAAAAGTATTAAATGACATACCCGCCTAGGGAATAAACTGCCACTACCCGAAGGAGAACAGGAGAAAAACCCGGGCCAGGATGGGAGCAGAGAGATAGTGTCTACAATCGTGTAAGAGGAATTAGCGTCACCCACATAATCTGAAATCACTTCACATGGAAAACAATATTTATTGAGAGATTCAAATTCTCATTAACTTCTTTTATTAAAATCTGTAAATTCTTTAGAAATAATAGCGTATTAGAAAGTTTTTAACCGCGATTTTGAAGATATTTTATTTATATTATTATATTTTTGGGAAGGGAGTTTTTCACAATTATTCCTGAATGGTATGGGTCTTTTTCGCAGAGTGGTTGACACTCCAGTACGATTAATATTAGCCTTATTACGAATGCTGTGTTCGTGAACAAGACAGTTTTTTTAAAGCAGGGGTGGGATTTTAATAATTATCTCTTAACAAACTCGACTACTTCATAATGTATATGCAAGGGAGAGGGAGAATATTCAATTCTCTAAATAAAGGTTTACACGAATTTCGGGGTAAGATTTACGTATAATTCAAACTATTATCTTTTGGATTCCAAAAGTTTGAATGCTGTGGTAGTCCAAAAAGGAAATGCTGTATCTGAGTAGAAGTAAATAAGTATAGAACTTTGCAAAATAGACCCAGCGAGAAACATGTCATACAACGTTGACTAGAATTCGGAATGCATAGCACAATTTCCTTAGTTTGGAATTCAGATCATCAATGTGACTATTTCATTTGAGGTTGTCGTGAATACGGAACCCAATAAATTTGGTTATCTTGATAGTTTTTAATTATGTTCCATTTATCGAAAGTGATGTAGGATGAAGATATTTTGTTAAACTATTACGAAATGACATGGATAGTGTTTTGTCAGAATTAACAATGAGACGATTTGAATGAAACCAAGACGAGAGGTTAGATAGAACTTTATACGCATTGACATATTTGCATAGTACATTTGTGTCATCAACAAAGAGAACCATTTTGCAAATCGGATGATGTGGATGACATATCGTTTACGTATAATAAAAAGAGGACTGAAATTGAACCTTGAGGAACTCTCCAAGTAAAGTGGCTTTATTTCTTAAAGATAGCGTTAAAATACTTCATCTTCAACAAGGGAAATTTCAACTTGTTGATGCTTATCTTTCAAGAAGGAAGTCGGCCATTGATGTGCCAATTCACGAATGTCGTATAAATGCAGTTTTGGGAGAAGAATTTCGTGATGGATTTGGTAAATCAAGAAAAATACCTCGAGGATTATATCTACGATCAAGAGAAATTGTTACATCATTTAAAAAAGAAAATATGGCGCTGTTAGTTGAGAGGGATTTTCTGATTCCGTGCTGGTCGTTTGAGAGAATATTATTATGCGATAAAAAATCTAAAAGAAGTTTAGAGAAGAGTTTTTACTGGATTTTTGAATATTTTAAATCTTTTTGTTCTTAATCGAAAAAAATAGTCATCTAAGACATTCATTGTGTACACCATTTTTAAGTTTTGCCATCCCAGTCGTGAGAGAAAATGTAAGGTAATAAATATATTATTTTGAACAAGAAAGGTGCCGTTTATTATTTACACAGCTCCTCGTAATGCTTCCTTTGACAAATGAGAAATCATAGCTTGCAGATCTTTTGTCTTTTAGATCGTAATTAACTGAACTAAAGAGATAACTGTACGTCTTTCACATGCTTCCCTTTCTTTAGTACCGGACTTTTAGAACCAGTCTCTAGTTTTGTAATTCTTTTCCCTCTACTCTTCTCAGGTTTGCTTCTTTTACTTTAAATCCTTTGAATGCAAAACAAGTGAAGGGTAAGCTTACATCGCACCTCTCCTCTTATGAAATCGACCGGGAACTTGGCACTACTGCCATCTTGTGACGGTCATAGGAACTCTTTGCCGTGAATAACCATAATTCACCTTAGCCTTTTGCACCTTTCTTGTGCAANCACGGTCCAAAGAGGGTTCGAAAAAATGATTAATGTCATAATACTACAAATATTATTACGGTTCCGAAAATATAAGTCGTATTCCTCGCTCTTCATATTTACGGTAGTTATAAATAAATAATGTTCCGCACTATTTTCTTCTCTCCGCCACCGTTTATGTTAGTATGTTAGGGGTATGTTAGTTATAATATGGCTCGCGACAGCGAGCCATGAACAATTATAATGAACAATGATGTTAGGTTAGCCATGAACAATGATGTTAGGTTTGTTAGACCCGGCGATTTAGTTTTAAGAAAATATGTTGTACGTGTGAAGATGGAGGCGATGGTGGAGGTAGCAGCACTCGCGGAAGGATATACGAAGAATAAGGTTATTTTTCTACGGCGTTGGACCGTGAGGCGAAATTGGTCCGTTTGTTGTTATTATTATGTATCATTATATTAATTTACCTGTCACAATTCTAATATTACATGCATTACTAATCAGTTGAATTTATTTGTAGTTCTCAGTTTAAACAATTATTTACTTCAATTTTGTTATTTTGTTTCATTATTCCTTTAACTAAATTTTCATATCTGACTGTCTTAGTCAATAGTTCATAAAATTTTATATTTTTATAGTTGGTGTATAGTTGTCTGTTGTCATCTGCTTTACTTGTTGAGTTGCTAACCAAATCACAACAACAAACATTATATTTGCAACGCTTTCAAAACTGACCTCCAGAGGCAGCCGTACAATGAACTTGCATATTCTATGGACACAAGCTGTCCTGGAGAAATTCAGCAATGGTTCAAATGGCAGTTCTCCAACTTACGCAATTAGAACAAAGGTATAATTTCACTTTTGATCATTCAGGTACTAAGTCAGATCCTACATGACGTGACAAGGCATTAAAATTCTTTACTAGAAATCATACTTTTTGTGACATATTTTTAGCATATGAAGTGGATGAAACAAGTAAAATTATGGGAACAATGGTACTTTGAAGATGCATTTGTATAATACGGGACTGAGTAGACAAGGTTGAATTAGAGAGCATCAATATCTGGGGTTGAATTATGGAAAATTGTGCTGTGGTCGTGAAACCTTTTCTGGACCTGGTCGATTTTGACAAGTACAGTATTCCACGAGCATCAATGTTCTACCAATGTGAGAAAGGTGTTCATAATGATCCCCCACACAGGTGGAAGAGCATGGGTGTCGGGAGAACCAGTTGACAGAGAAATATACTTATTCATACACATATCTCTCGATCAGGCATTAAAATTCTTAATTTCACCCAACATTTTTTATAAATAAATTTAAAATTAACAGTTCAAAATCAGTACTTCACTTTCCTTGAGGTCTAACACGTGTCAGTCAACAAAGAGAAAATTTCTTCCTCGTTGATATAGACAAAGGCAAAAGCCTAGCAAGTGACACACACTGTGTTCGTATTTTCATTCATTATAACTATATACAAAATAAATATAAATTTATATTATATCGGATTATTCATTAGTAAATTATCAATAGGCTTATGAAGTGACCAAAAAGGTTTTTAAGGATAACCCCAAAACAATGTGGGGCCCAAGGTGTACAATAACATCCTTTAAGTATTGCAAACAAATGAACAAATATAACTTATTGGTTCGGAGGAACAAAGGAGGATTTGCAGATAAAGGAAATAGAAATTAATTAATTCAGTTCACAGTTCTCTCAGAAGTAATTATAAAAATATTCTTGAAATACTTGAGTAGCTTCTTTCAATTGATGATATAACATGAATACACAATTCAAAGATACATAATAAAATGTACACAAAGAGAAAAAAATCAAAGGAACAAGTTATGATTGCAACAAAACATACTACAAATAATTTTGTTTACTAATTTATAGTACAAATTTACTTACTAATACATTAAAATTTATATTGACAAAAATGTACATACATATCTCATCTAATTCATCTCAATCACAAAAGTACATATTATACATTTACAACAATTAGTCTTCATCTCACTTTTATTTTATAAATTGTTGTTATCATCACAACGATTGAAAATTTCTTCTTTCCAGATTCAGAAGCAAGTTCTTGTCACTTACACTTCACAGACTCTTTGGAATCTCTCAACTTCAAAAGCTGTTTGGATCCCAGGTAAGTGAGTATCCTGGGGAGGAAAGAAATTCTAAATGACATGATCCAAGTTTGGTTTCTTTCATTTTATGAACAGTTGTAAACAGTATTATGCCAGATAAATAACAACTATTATATTAATATTTTTCTGCCACAGTTTAAGAAAATAAGGCTTAATTGAAAAATGGTTCCATGAAATGAGTTTGAGTCGTTAACTATTCAATGACTTAATAAACTTGTTTCTATTGATTCCAACCACAAAAAACAAAAAAATAAAAATCTCATGAAATGTAGTCGCCTTCTACTTAACTCCCAAATACAAGCTAAGGTGGTGTTTGAATAGAATAAGAATCCACAAGTTTTGTTATGTTCATTATATTGATGTGTTTTAATATTTATTTGTAGCCCAGAAGATGATATAGTACATATCAATAATTGTCCTCAGGTTCTTCTTATTCTACAGATCAAAAAGTGAAAGAGAGGAAAATCAAAACCCACTCACACTCTGCCTAGATTTGGGAAGTACATGAGGTAAATGAGAGGCATCAGCGGAAACAATCCCATCCAAGCTTCTCGTTGGCGATTTGCAATAGCAATAGCACACAACCTGCCACATCGCTCAGAAGTCATTCGACGATCAGAAATATTCACAGTCTTGCCAAATTTCTAAAATGCATACATAAAGAAAAAACATTCTAAGAATATAAATAAATAATAGAAGACTTATGGCCATTTATGGACTTTGAATGAAATATATATTTTGTGAAAAGAGCTCACAATGTGAAGTCAAAACAGTGAGAGTTTTTATCACAAAATATATAAATATTATTCAAAGTCCATACGAGGTCTTAAGCCCACAATTATTTATTTAATTAGATTATATAATGCATGTTAATTGTAGTAGTAATTCTAAAAATATGTTTTGAGTTGTACACCTCCTTATCAGCATTTAGCTCCATTTTATTCTTACCTCCCCTGCTTTCTCAGTAAAACTTTCAGACAAGAAGTTGGTGAAAGTTGGACCAGGACACAATAAACTGACATAAATATTCTTCCCTAATTTTTCTGCAAGAAGTCCATTGAAGTAACCCTATAGACAAACAGAAGTAAAGTTATTAATTATTTTATAGTCAAAAAGAACTTGACATCGACAAGCCACATGTTTCAGGAACATATATTTTCTTGAAATAAGTATAAACAAATAATAATTCTTAAACATTGGTATAGAGACACAAAACTAAAAATCTGTGAATAATCTTCTAGGTACAATGTATCAAGGAGTATTGGTTAATATACAGGCACCCACTGCACAGAAGCCCCACACAGAAAAATGCACATAACTTAAAATCAGTTTCTGGAATTTTACGCTGGGTCCTGCATTCGCAGAACTGTCGCAAATTGATTTTTCAATTACATAAAAAAATTAATTATTTTCTTGTTTCTTTTTTTAAGTTTTTAACTTATTTATAATATTTACAGACAATAGGAATTTGATTTAACCCAAATCAGCACTATTTCACCTCTGTGTTTTTCCTTATCACAAAAATGTCTCATGTGGTTCTCATTACACTGTCACCGGCTTCTACAACCCTCCTTCCTCAACTGGATAAGAAGAATTGAACTTGTGTGTGGAAAATGGGCACTAAACAGCACTAAGCAATAAACAACACGGCAACCCACACCAAACGTTCAAAATCCTAATACTAAGAAAGTTCCAACAATGCGTTAAATTATATCGACTTAAAAAACTTGAACTATTGTTCGCAGATTTTGAAAAGATGGCAAACATTGACTCTAAATGTTTATAGATTACATAGTATGATTCTTAAACATAGTTGTTTCAACATTTCATTTCAAACGCTGCATCTGAGCTTCTTAGCTTGAGACTGGAGCAATGACAGTTTTGAATAGAGCTGTTGGTATTTGAACACTCACTAGAAGCAAGTACTTCCATTGAATTACTCCTGAATTCTCATAAAAACTTTGTTTCCTTTTACTGTCTCCTATTCAACTCAAATTGATTGCAAACTACACTACCATCTTTTATGCACTATTGTTTCTACAGTTCAATGTACACTTGTACCTTCTACAATCTACTACTTCAACAGTCCAACAGTACAAATAGTCTCCATAGTTCATAAAGAATAGGTTTCTATAGAAGCCAACAAGATCCATGTCAAAGTTCACAGCCCATCTAATAATAAAGCCACAAGCGCATCAGTGCAGAATTCTCTTACGTGAAGTGCGTGCTTGGTACCGTCATACGTTCCAGAAAATGGAACACCAAACACTCCAGCTAAACTGGAGGTGACAGCGACATGGCCGTTGCCTTTCTCCAGAAAGTAACGAACAGCAATGCGAGATAAGGAGATGATGCTGAAGACATTCAATTCAAACATTTCTCTGTCCACTGAAAGCTCGATTTTCTCCCACTCCGCCCTTTGAGATCTTCCAGCATTATTCACTAGAATATCCAGCTGCAAGAAAATAAACACGTAATGGATATAACACAGTAAACATATATACAATGCCCTCAAATCCACCAATTAGTACATACAGTGCCAAAGTGATTAATAACTTTGTCAAAGCTTTCTTGATGAACATCATAGTTTGTCATGTCAAAAGGTAAAACGAGAACATCTTCACCCTTTAAGTTTCTTCCAATTTCTGAAAATATATAAATGTAAATTACACAACTAATGGAAATTTTTTTTTTTAAATTCAGATCAGTTGGGTATTTTTTAATCTGGTTTCATTAATTTATTGTCTTTACATTATCATTAGCAGTTTTTAACTGGATTTTTGATACTTAATTATTTATTTACAGATTAATTCAAAATCAATTCGTGACAGAATAACAAAATTGAGAAATGAATTGCCTTTGTCATATGAATAGAAGAAAAATAATTACAAGTAGACTAATACTTGATCATGTGCCTTCTTAATTAAGATACCCAAAATAGTAAAGGCAGATCCCAGTCATCTAAAAATTTTGAGATTGAAGCATGAAGGTATGCTCCTGTCATCTACCATTCATAGACTCAAGTATCACATGAGCGGGTACATGCAGAAGCTCTAACATTCCACCTTTAAAATTTGTCGCAAAATGAAATTTAACATATTCTCTGTGAATAAATGTGACTTTCCTCAAAATGAACTTTGGTTGGGATCTGCTTTTATTAAACTGAGGAGAACCTCCCTTCATCTGAAGTGCAGCCTTATATTCAAGGGCCTAATTCTATGGTATCACATATTCTGACAGTATAACTTTTCTGGGGGAGCACAATACAGAACTGCTTTACTCAGATAGTTTCCTAAACAAATTTTCCTCATTTTACATATTTTGTGTGTGTTTTAAATGATACATTTTTGGAAGGGGAAAAAATAGGGCCCCAACTACAAAATGATATCAAAGACAAGAATTATGGAATGACAAAAACCTCCACACAACCCTTATCAAAGTCAGTAATGTATTCAAAACAATTAATCATTTCATTAAAAACTAATAACTATTCTGTTGCAGTCATTCTTATTTTTGCATCATTCTTATTTAGTACAATTCACTTTGAAAGTAATTGTATGGTAAACATTTAATAATTTTCAATATAAAATGTATTTTAAATCTATTAATACTTATTGAGAACTTAAAATAATTACCAATGCATTTCTGCTTCACTCTCTCCAGTTCATCTTTCCTGCGAGCAGAGAGTGCCAGACGAACACCAGCCTGCGCCAGGCTCACGGCTATCTCCTCCCCAATTCCACTGGAGGCCCCAGTCACCCACACAACATTCCCTTCCAGTACATCTGTAGAAAAAAATAAATTAACCAATTAATTAATTAATAGAAACAAGACAACCTTACCTTAAAACAAAATCTATATAGAAAAACAATGACAAATAGTCCACCAATTATGATGGTGCTCATTGTTAATAGATATAGCACTCCAGATTTGAGTACAAAGAAGCCAATATTAAAAAATTCAGGGCTTACTTTCTCCGTCATATTCATGTTATACATGTTTTATCACAACAAAACTTTTGAGAAAAGAATTCTTCAACCAGAGTTTCATTCAGAGTGTATCAGTGTTATTCAAAGAATGATATTTTAGCTCACTGGCATACATGAAAAATGACGCATCAGAATTTGTAGAGAATTGCAAGAATATCAAAAACAAATACATTTTTTGTTCACTAAATCAGTACAAAATAAATCCTTATTATTTTCATGCCCCAAACCCCAATCATATGTCATTGTTTCAGCGGAATCGATTGAGAAAATTATCTTATCAAAAAATGTGCAACACCGACGCTTCATAACAAATTCTACTACAAAAGAATAATTAACTAATAATTTTTAAGCCGATATTAGTTAATTGTTAACGAGTATTTTGAATTTAAAATATATCTTCTCACAGAACATAAATAGTTGTATAGCCTTATCAATGAGTAATAAGTTTGCATAGGATTGCAAGGAGGAAGAAAACAATCATCACTCAACCAATTTGGAAACTATGACGATGGAAGGGGCTCGAGAACAAGTGCAGGTTCATCATGACCATGTTATCAAGAAGTTAAAATGCGATTTGAAAATCAACTCTAACAAGAGTATAACACAAGATAGAAAAACTAAAACAAGTACTTTTCACTATTTTTGTCTCATAAACATAGAATCATAATGACATTATTATATACAAATCACAGTTTGAGCAATTTGTTTGAGGAACAAATATCTATGAAACATTTTTAGGAATTGGAATTACATTATTTATTTTTATTAAAATATTTCACCTTTTTATTGTCCAATTTGCGAAATCTGATATAAAATTAACTCTACCTTCCAAAGAGATGATATTTTTAAAGTAACTAAACTATTCACACTCACCAACTGGCTTTCCAAATCGCTCCCCCCATGCTAGTTCCAAGTCACAGTCCGTGAGACATAAGGCAAGACAGTAAAGAATTGTATACACCACTACAATCACACCAATAACAGTAAAGAAATCCATGATACTTTTCGCCTCCAAATCTTATTTAATTTCGAAAGTATCCTTCAATGTGATATCTCAATCTGTGAAAGTCAACCGTGATTACATATTCTTATCAAATCATAACGTCACACGCAATGTTCGAAGTCCGTACCGAGATTGTATGAGCAAACATGAGCACGTATGAATTCGTGACAGCATAAGAATCACATGATAAACTTATGAAGAACTTGAATGAGTCAACAACAAAACAGAGTCGAGTTAACCTCGTATTTACAAATGCAAAAGGTGAAACTCCACAGACCGTCCTTCACATTTTTGGCGCCGAGGTTCGAAAGTTCAAGAACATCATTCGTTAAATATTGGTATCAAATAAGTGGATGCGACACAAGGAAGGCGACGATAAGTGGATGTGCAAACGACCGAATAGTAAGATGGGGTCGGGTGGGGTCCATCTAGGGTCCATCGTTGTCAGCGGTTGTCAGACAGTTGACAGGTGACATGTGCAAATGTCAGAAGCAGCAGTTGGCGTCTCTCGGTTAGGAGGTATGTGCATGGGGATGCGATTGGTGTGGGATTTAACGGGTGAACCAAATGATTTAAAGATATCTAGAGTCTATTTACATTTGTTTCGAGGTATTCTACTTTACAATGTGGATACCTATTTATCTTTCATACAAAAATACACAAAACTATGAATAAAAATAAGTCATATCTATTCTTTTAAATTCGAAGTCGATTCGCCAGTACCAGGTGGATTGGTTGACCATCTTCATTAATATGAGTGAGAAAATAACCTAGTTTCTAGAAACCTTTCTATACAGCGCAAGGAAATAAGTAATTACTATTGCCCTCTGTATTAAGTTTAATGAATGCGAGTGATTTGTCACATCCCTAATATTTCCAGATCTTGCAAATTTCTAAAGTAAAGTATTCCTTTCTTCCTTAAACATACTCTCTGTTCCAATAATATGCATATCGTTTATTTTTGGTGCGATACGCATTTGTCGCCAGTGAATATGATGGCGCGAGAAACATCCCTTTGACCTTAATGCATCGCTTCATGCAAATGTCCATCCCGCCAATACTCAGTCCTGACAGTCGTTTTCGTTTATGTTAACAGGACCAACCATGCACGAGAAGGTGAGGTTGGAATTTACAGAAGAGAGGCTATAAATTGCGCTTCATGGGTCCCAAGGGATAACATACAGTGGTATAAATTTTTTTTAAGAGCAATGCTTTTGATTTAAAATGCTACTTAAACTTTTATTGTCAAGAAAGCGGTTACAAACTGCGTATGGCCACGTGGAAGACAATAAACTAATTTACTCTCCGGAAGCAAGCAAGGGACCATCCCATCAATGCCGCTAATTATTTTTCTATTTTCTATTATATTTGTCCTCAACACGCATCCTAATTTAAAAAGGCGATTAAAACAACCCGCGCATCTTGTCCGTAAGCCGAAGCCAGCCACACCTCCTACGTCGTATGCGACTCAACTCGGACTGAACTCGTCGAATCGTTGCGGTCGGAGCAAAAATTGAAATCTTGTATTACAACAGCAGAAGGTGTAAAGAGGTATTCGACAAACTTGGGAATATAGTTTAGAATTTCAACCACAGAGTGCACTGCAATCACTACTTGGCTATCATCATCGCAGTAGGTGGCGGAACACACTACCGCTACCTAGCCTTGAAAGTTGACACTAGCAATTTTAGTTATGTCAATTGCCAAAGGAGTGCGCTTTATGTTATATTAGGATATCAGAGTGACAGCAAGTAACGGTCTCCACTCGCTGTCAGAATACCTTCTTAAATATTCTGCTGTTGTAATACAAGATTTCAATTTTTGCTTCGACGGCAGCGTCCGAGAATTTTCGTCGGACAAGCGCAAACGCAGCAGACGGACAAAGGAGGTACTAGACTCCGCGTTAATTCAGATGATTAAAGATATTGATTGCTTTGGGTGTTTAATTGAAATATTATTGAGTACACACGTGTTTAGCGGTTTTGGGCGTATCAAATGTATATTTTTGTTATTTTGTGTATTATCGTTTCCATGACAATAAATTATTTGATATATGAAGTCAAATATAATTATTTTTAAGAAAAATTTCTTATACTGTTTCTTTAAAATAATTTGTCTTTCTTTGAAACAGTATCTTCTTTATTCCATGTTTTCTTATTCAGATTTATCATTAAACATGGGGATCAATTTTGACTAGTTGTTGATTACAAGGACTGCCAGGCAGTTGTGGTATCAGAAAGATGTGATTTGTCTGTGATTCCTTTCTCTGTTGCATCTAAATGCAAGCAAAAATTATCTACGATGTATGACTTTTGAAAGAATATAATATTTTGATTTCTAAAGCACTCTCTGTCTTACCTCTGAATTTTGGACCAAAAAATCGAGGATTTACCTTACAGGCATACCTCAGTGGAATTTTGTTCTGTTCCAAGACCTACATTAACTCAATAGACATATCAATTTCAATAAAAGAAATAATCTTTTGGAAAATTATTTATTGTACTCTGACTTAAAATTCAACTGATTGTTTAAATTTTTTTTAATGTCACAATTTATATAAACAATGTAATGTAAAGCTATTGTTGGAAGTATTGAAAATAATAAGATTAACTTTCTCTCACCTCATATTGAAAATCGGAATGGGTCTTAGTGGGTCTTCTTTACGAAATTCACGTGGAGATTAATGTTTTTGAGATTTGTAATGATATTATAAAACGTAATATGAATGAATAGCCGTACAATATAATTACATGATTTAAATAGATTTTCCTTGAAAATGATTAAGANGAGCAGCAATAGTCTCAGAAACTCCTTCTTGAAGTTTGTCTTCAATACCGGTAGCCCCTTAGGAAAACAAAGAATACCCCTTGAAACAATGCAGTCACATTAAATTATATTGCAGGAAGAAGTCCTTCATATAGTTAGTATAATAATTATAATTATACCACAATTATAGTAGGTATTTCGGCCATTTATAGCCCACTTTCCCCATTTGATTAACATGGGGCTTAAATTGCGGTTGGGCTAAGGAAACCGGATGTGGTCAGATAAGACCGGATGTTGTGGTCAGATAAGACCTTATCACCGGATGTTGTGGTCAGATAAGAGCTTATCACCGGATGTTGCGGTCTGATAAGACCGTATCACCGGATGTTGTGGTGAGATAAGAGATAAAGCAGGATGTAGGTGACCTTGTGGGTGGGATGATGCAATGTTGCGGGGTTTTCCCCATGACCTTGTGGTTGGGATGATGCAATGTTACATAATAGGCTAGAGGGGTTTTCCCCATAACCTTGAGGTTGGAATGATGCAATGTTACGTAATAGACGAAATAGGATGATGCAATGTTACGCAATAGGATAGTGGAGAATGATGCAATGTTGCGCAAGAGCAGAGGAGGGGGATGATGATGACGTCACGTGTTGCAGAGGGAGAGTGGAGGGGGAATTTATATTCTGAAAAATAATGCTATATAGAAGAGGTGTGAAGCGGTAGGCTGCTTGAGCGACTATGATTTTTTTTACTATGTGAGGCAAGCTACATGCTATAGCAGAGAAGGAGTGGGAGGTGGAAGAGTACACGTCATCAGATGAAGAGTGGGGGGTGTTGGTCGTGATGTAACATAATTCATTTTCTAAAAAAAGATCTCAGAAGAAGGAGTGGGGGTGGTAGAGGATACTGAGGGGGTGGAGTAGTTTTATGATTGAAGCATAGGATGTATAGCAAATCAATAGTATTGAAAAAAAATGATTATTTTCATCGATACAGCTATGAATTTAAATCAATGGATGGGGGTGGGGGTAGATGTGAGGGCGTGGGTGGAGATTATGTCACACTATTCATTTTCAGAAAAGAATGAGTAAAGGATGTTATGGAGGAGGGGTGGGGGTATATCCGACATAATTCATTTTCTAAATATAGTTCACAGAAGAAAAGGGTGGGAGGGTGGTAGAGGATACTGAGGGGGTGGAGGAGTTTTAAGATTGAGACATAGGAGGTATAGCAAATCAATAGTATGGAGAAAAAAATGATTATTTTCATCGATACAGCTATGGATTTAAATCAATGGATGGAGGTGGGGG
>NNCF01127104.1:77539-119594 GCA_002313205.1 Laupala kohalensis | reverse complement strand
AAGGGGGCTATCTAGCATGCCTCATTCCTCGCATGGTAAGTTACGGACGGTGCGAACAATAAGGCAAGTTTCTAAGATAACAGATCTTGCGAATAAGTTCTTTGGGTTGCAAATATAGTTTTTCCAAATTGTTTTTCAGGTTCTTATTTATGATACCATTTGCTGTAACAACGATTGGTAGAATTTCTGCAGTTTCGAGTCTACAAGTGTCTTTCTATTCTATTGAAAGTGTTTTCTTTCTTCTCGTTTTTTTTTCAGAGAACTATGATTTGCTGTCGACCTTCCTAAGGAACTTCGTGGTCATTATTCAACAGTGTAGACGAAAAAAGTGAGTACATCACATCATCACTAGGATTGTAATACCGGTTGATCCCGAATTGAGGGAGAACACTATAACTATCAATTATCGTATAGAAATAACGTACCGGAGGACAAGTGACGCAGTGAGGTGCAAACAGAGGAACTGCGCGACGTGACCTCGTTGCTCGAACATCCTTCTAGAAGCAACTGAAGGTGTGTAACGAGTCAATCGCTCCACCGACGCTGTCACGCTGTCACGCATGTATCGCTGTTGGTGGACTTTGCAATCTCCGTCTTCCACTTGTCAACGACGTTCTTTATAAACATTTTCTCTTATTTTCCCTTCTTCTCCTGTTTGCGCCTTTTATCAAGTCACTTGCGCCCCATACCGTTATTCCTCTACAATAAATGATTGTTACAATGTCCTCCTGTAGCAACCGAATGCAAAGTTTGCAGCATGAATTCGTGATTATTTTGTAGTATGTTTGTTTTAAAGGCTTTTTAATTTATGATCATGTTTTATTTGTCACTCAATATTGTAGGACTTAATATTCATTTCTTGGCACTACAAAGTATAATCTGTTTAATATTTATACAAAGCATGTATAAATATTTATACAAAACAACTTCACATTTAATTTGGAAAATGTGTTACCTAAAGAGATACACAAATCTCATAAATTGCGGTGAACCTCATTGCTAGGAAACGTTAATTATGTTGTGTTGAATTAAAAAAGTTCTCGCGAGTAGAATGTAAACAGTGGAGAGTCTGTCTGGGGTCGAGAGAGACGAACGCGGTTTTGGTGGCGCACGATGGGCGGAATGTCCCGACTTCGAATCTCATTTTCATTCAACATAACATAATACCTAAAGAGAACTATTATACGTGGAAAATAATTAAGCAGTCATAAACTTTCCATTGCCTATCACCAAGATACAGACGAGAAAAATTAGCAGCATGTTTTATCGGTAACAATATAGCTTTTCACTCGGACAAGACTCAGGTGGTTTTGTTTTAATGGAAATAATCAATAGACTGTAACTGAGAACAAAATTAAAGTTTTTAAAGAGGGACATAATTTCTGAGTGTTGGATGGTGAAAGGGGGTAAAATTGTTGACATATTGTATTATCAATACTGTTTTCAAAACATCGAAAGAAAAGTTATTTACTAGTACAATCCAAAGAATTGTGATCATCAGGAAAAAATAAATTTCAAGACTGTTTCAATACATTTATTACATTTCGACCTATCATTTCTTCCCGTGAGTTAGGACCTTACCAGAGCTACAGAATATATTACATCATAATTCAATATGGAATATAAAACTTATTTCATCAACTGAGAAAAATGGCAAAGTGTAGTATAGACCTGTTGTAATACAATGCTTAAAAGATAATAACATAACTTAAATGTTGATAATACATATTCTTGATTTCAAATATCATTCTGTCAGTAAAAGTTATATTTAAAAAAATACATGAAACAAGGTTCAAGGAGAGACATGCGTCTTTTGCTCTGGTTCTAACGAAAGAGTGCCTTCGCGTTTTAGGAAAACTTTCCACTGAGAAGATAAGAGAAGGTAAAAGATGTTGCATAAAACAGAAACCGTTTCGAAGAGCCATCTACATATGACACTAAAATATTGAACATCAGTCCTCTTTTTGTACTTAATTTTCTCTAACATTTCAGCAATCAGTCGCCTTTTATAAATAATTTCACCTTCAGAATTCGTACCTTATCATAATTTATCACAGGGTCAAATTTTAAAGGGCGTTTAGTGAGTTCATTGTGAGAGTCAGGATTTCTAGCGAATTAGTGGATTTTTTTTACATATGCAAAATTGTAAATACAAGTATACTTAAAAAATGCATCAATTCGTTCTCTAATGCAAAGAGAAAATCTTGTATCTAGAGTAGTAGAATAGAAGCTACATGGAATGACGACACAGGTTCAGCTTTTGCAGCGGAGGAAGAACTGATGCGGGTGAAACGTTTACATTGAATATCTTTGGAGGTTTCAACAGTAGCTACGAGGCGGTTAATGAAGAATCAGAATTTGAGGGTATCAGCATGACTATATATCAGCAAAATCTAATATTATTGTGTTGGGAAAATGAGCTTATTTAATTGATTGTATAAGGATGACCGAGCGTACCAAATAAAAAGAATGGACAGTCGTGTGGGGGATGGCGACATATGAAGAGAGAGAGTATGAAGGGCGAATGATGATGANAATGAAGAATCAGAATTTGAGGGTATCAGCATGACTATATATCAGCAAAATCTAATATTATTGTGTTGGGAAAATGAGCTTATTTAATAGATTGTATAAGGATGACCGAGCGTACCAAATAAAAAGAATTAGCGAGAAAAGAATGGACAGTCGTGTGGGGGATGGCGACATATGAAGAGAGAGTATGAAGGGCGAATGATGATGATGATGAGTGAGTGTTGTGATGGAATGAAGGGCAGGGGAAACGGTAGGGGAAAACCTGCGGCGAATTCTACTTGGATATACGTATTTGGTTGTGTTTGCTGTTTTGTTGTTGAGGATCTCGTCGTGCGACGATGGACCGCGTGCGATCGGAGAAGCGGGTGCGCACCCCTGACGCCCCCGACCTGAGGGAAGGCGCCACGCACTTGGGTCCTCGCTTCAACGCGGACTTTGCGTTGGCCGCCACTCACCCTCCCGCTGCGGCGGCCAACGTGAGGGAGAAGGCGAAGGTATAGAAGGGCGTCCATTTGCGCTTTTACGCTGTTACGCTTGTTGTGTTTTATAGAGCTTTGAACGTGGGTAAAACGTTGGAGTTTTTATGGAATTCATAGTTTCATGGAATCCATAGGAATTCATGGAGGATGAGAATGTGATCTGATACGGTCTAACTACCCAGTAGATGCGTGTATTTATACTTTCTTTAATATTAGAAAATGTATCTCACTGCTGTATAACAGAGAAATGTGTGAGAGTTATTGAGAGGGTTAAACTTATAACCTCCAGGAATTAGGAGGAGAGATTTATTAAAAGTACTTTGTTAGAGAAACATTTATTTATTGAATTATTTTAGGTCGTCCTTTGGCCACGAGGGACTTGGGACGTGGGTTTGATGTCGGGTCGCAGGGGAACCTGACTTAGACCCAGTCGACATTTGTCTATAGAGTGGGCGAGAGGGAAAACCCCTATAGCAGAGAAAGCTCGTCCCATTAGAGGCGGAACAGGATTTGAACTGACGCTCAGCGGGATCGTGAAAGCGCAGTTCCTACCACTGTAGACCACCGCTGTAGTGTAGATATATACAATATTTTGTTGATCAAAATATTTATGAAAAAGAACGTTTTCAACGAACGTGTCATAAACTCATTTAACACCTCATCGTCAGTGATTTCATTATAGGAAAAAAATGTCGTTATTTGCAGATCAAATGAAAATCATTACTGAATTAGAATAACATGTAAGTAGAGATCTTAAACTACGGCTGATTCACGATGCTTTAAATCAAACATTGTAACCCTATTGCATGCGGTGAGGCTTTATTTGATGTTGCAGAATCCGTTGGGGCTGGGAGGGCAAGGGGGAGGGGCAGCGGACGAAGAGGCTGTCTCTCATTGGTGGCGCACTCAAGCAGACGCCCCTCATTGGTGGGAAGCGGGTCGGTGGTGGGAGCGCCCTGGGTGAGCAACGAAACTTACGTCACCTCGTCAAACTGTGTTGCGCTATTGCCCTGTGCGAATAATTACAAATTACTTCAGCCCTTTTATTGAGAAATATTAATCCGTTCAATGTTTGACGGACTCCACTGTTAAGAGGTTTAAGTTTTTTCGCTTTGGATCACGATCGTCGAATAGCGAGAGAAGTGGATTGGGGGGCGAAGGATTTATGAAGGTTTAAAGGCATATTCCCACATACCTTAAAGGTAAAATGGACGTCATTTTGCGTGTAGTAGAGAAGATAATCGCGTTTAAAGTGGTCGGTGCAACGCGCATTTCTCTAATCATAATTTTTAACTGCACAGAAGGAAATCACGGACTTTTGGTCGAACCCTTTAGGGCTCTAATGCTAATATACCCTAGTAAGAAATGTCGATATCTTAGGTCCGATTCGAGCGTGGGTTGCGGCGAAGNGGGAAGGAGGAGGAGGAGGAGGAGGGGCGACACGCGGAGGAGGACCGGAAGCGGCCGCCGGAAACACGTCGTTGGTGGCGAGAAGCGGAAGTGACTTGTGGCAACGAGTGCTATCGGACGAGAACTTCCGGTTACGTGCGCGTCGCTACGACACGTCGCACGAATTGGCAACGTTGCGTCAACAGATCGACAGCAACGAAACAAACAAGAACCACGTCGCGGCGTTGGACGCGGAAGACAGACTCTTGGACGACTTTGAGAGTAAGTGGAACAGAAGAGACACTCGGAGAGTTATTTAAATCTCATCCACAGGAGATGCAGATCATCCACTGAAGCGGGTTCTTTGTTGCTTCATTAAATAATGTATTTGTAATTGGGAAATGAAGCGCGTTGTTGAAACTTTTTTACTCCTGAGACAGAAGAGGTAGGAGGCTATTCTTAGAAGGCGGGTGGGAAGAAATGGCAATGTAATGTGAATGAAATGATGACACTAGGAAACAAAATGACACGAGACAGAGACAATGTGAAGTGCTTTCTTTTAGGGAAATTGAGAGCTCGGACACAACTTTGAACTTTTGATGTTGATCTTCGAACACAAATTATCTATTTATCAACGTCCCTNCCATAGACGCCCCCCCCCCGGTCTCATCACGGATTGGTCTCTCTCTCTCTCTCTCTCTCTCCTTGGAGGAGAAAAGGTATTGTTGTTGTGCAACAATCAAAAGTCAGTGAAGGGAATGGAGTTCCTCCCTCCGCCCAAAAGTCAATGTGCTATAGAAGCAGAAACACGGAAGTTCGTATTCCTCTTTTGGGACATGATTGGGATCTCTTGGGTCTATGTCGTATATAAGTTCCTCATTCCTAAAAACGATGGTTAAAAGTTTGTTAAACTCAGCTGGAGTTTGTGTTTCAGCTGAGCAGTCGCAGTTCCAATACGGGAACCTCTTGAAGCGTAACCTCTCGCGCCATCGTCGTCAAGAGCTTCTGCAAAGCCGTCTGCATCTGTGTCGCTCCTCCAGCCGCCGCTCTTCGTGGCCGCCGCCGCCGCCTCCGCCGCCCCCCACGGCTCCGCCGCACCCCACGCCACCGCCGCCCCCCACGGCTCCTCTGCCGCAGTCGTCGACGCCCCCTCCTCTCCCTTCGCACCAACGATCACTCAGCGGCTCACGAACCGCCACGACGTCGGCTCTCGAGCACCCCTCGCCTCTCGCTCAGGTACTGTGGATTGGATACATAGCACTTTAGAGTTACATCAATAGCTGAAACGCAAAATGGATCTGTGCATTAGGAGCCTTGTTTGGGATTGGTTGGGATTGGTTGGTGGGATGCTACCAATCCTCCCTCCGTCGCGTACTTAGTTTATTTCTTTACTTTTACTTATGCCATCATCTCGTGGACGCGAGTAACTCATTTTATCGGTTAGTAATTGATGAGAAACACACACGAGGATGATTCAAAGTGTTACTCATGCGTCCGGGGTAACGTGGCACTCCCAAGTTCAGTTCCTTAAACTAAAAAGAAACTAAACTCATCACAACAAACTGAAGATTTTCTTTCTTTTGAAAGATGAAGAAGACAGGATGGTGCGTAATTAATTTCACTAGAGATTTATGAATGGAGTTGAAGTCTTAAGTGTTAAGTTTTTTGTGTTTCAGTTGATGTCACGTGCTTCGTCGGAAGGTGGTTGCGTTCCTCTTCCTGCTCCTCCTCCTCCTCCTGCTCCTTCGTCATCTCCCTTCTTCAGCCCTACAACTACAACTGCAAGTGCCGCCTCCTCCTCCTCCTCTGCCGTCGCTGGAGGTGCACCTCGTCCCGCGTCGCCGTCTGGAGGAGGAGGACATCTGTGGCATCATCGTTCCCATCGTTCCAGATCCCCCGCCAACAGACCCTTGGAGAGGCTCTCTGAACAAGTGGGAGAAGTAAGGGAGATAATATTCAAACATTGTCAAAATACGCACAAGTGATTTTAATTACCATGAAGTTTTGTTGCGCTTTCCAAGATCACAAAGGAGGACTGAATTTGGTAATGAATGTGACGCAAAATTATTAATATATAGCTTGAAAAGAAATTAAAGAGGCATGCGAATGAGAAAAACAATACAATTAAATATATTTCTCACGGGTATCTACACGCGGGGACGATGCACGATAACTTTCGGTTCAGATGAAAATATTTGCGAATTGAACCCGGGACGTCTGCATTGATCGCAGGGCTGTTAACCACTACGCTATCTGTTTGCCTTCCACAGCTGTAGACGCATTTCTACCCAGAGACCTAAACCCCACAAGAGACCTAAACCTGAGGGACACTCACACACACACACACACTCTGCGCGTGCGCTTAAGCGCCCGAGGATCCGCCTTCGGTTCCCGGCTCATCGCTCTTTTTTGTTATCACAACAATACAATCAAGTTATAAAATATTTAAACTGTAATCATCAATTAATTAACAATTGAAAATAATGTGATTCATAAACATGAGCCAAGAAACGATTTGATTGTATTTGCATCTCATTTCGAATATTTAAATGGTTCATCAGGTTTCCATTGAATTTATACTTTTAATCGTCGTATATTGTTGGCATATAACTGACGTACTTTACTTTTGGATCAAAACAATGTACTATGGGTGGTACTAAAAGTCAGCTGCTCTTCTGAGAATTTTCTGGAACATACTACATGGTATTTGAAATCTTAAGAGTGTAAAACATGTCGCGCGCGTGCGACAGGGAGTGAGTGAGATATCGTTAGAACGCATCTCACTTGTAACATCCCCATCGACTAAGTGATGCGTCAAAGCGAGAGCACCATCTGATAGAGTTACAAATAGCGACTACAAAACAGGTTTCATGTTGTCTGATGGTGGTTGACAACTCGCTAATTGTCTTTGCTAAAAGCCTCTTTATGACAATCCGCGTTTCTCACCTTCTTTTGGCTCACTCGTTGACGAAACAGAATATGAAAGATAGTATCATTGCAATTGACTGAATTTGTTTTACTCGGTTTTCACCCAGCCATTTTGAGAAGTGGAGTGTACTAAGCCCGCTTTACACGGTCCATTCTACACAGACAACGTGTGTGCAATTACTGAGCAAGAAATGGATGATCCTTGACGTGATCTGCTTGCTCAGAAAATGGATATTCGGAAATAGCGCAATTTTCACGGTAACATTTTGGACGAGAAATGGACGAGTTGTCTCTTAACGCCGCGGAGAACGCGACGTACAACTGACCTCAAAAGTCGGCTTCTGATTCTCTGATTCTCTGAATAAACAGACTTTTCATTAATAAACGAATGTTTTATTTAATACATAAATTTGTTCCCTTTACTTCACGAACTTCCATGAATCATAAAAAACAGCGATAGAAAAAACAACAAGAGATCTACACGAGTAGAGAGAACACAGACGCCGCAACTGGTAAGTAGAGGTGACGCTAGGAGCGCGCTACTCAATTTGAACGAGTTGTAGTGAAACACAGAGAATGCTTAAAAATTCCCGTACAGCCTGCATCCAGTCTGGTGCAGTATGCAGAAACGGACCGTGTAAAGCGTAGTGTCACTGTCATATGATGACAGGAGTCTGGAGTAGAGGAGTTCTATCTCATGAAGACGTCTCACCGCTGTTACGCCGCCGGCACCACCGTGGTGGTTCCCCCTCCCATGTGCATGATGACGTCAGAGGACTCTTCGACTCCTCCTTCCACGATGCCCGTGACGCCCACGTCCCTGTCCCCTGGGGTGACGGTGGCCCGATCGGAACCCACGCACGCGCGCCGTCCCCTCGAGGACTTCCGGGACATGGAGGAAGAGGAAGCGGAGGCGCGCGCGCGGAAGAAGGCGGCGGCGGAGTCGGCGGCGTGGAGGCGCGCTCCCGAGCGACGCGCCACGGATTGGCCCTTGGGTCCCAGACGATACGAAGCCGCCACTCAGGTACTTTCACCTTCTCTTTGACTTACTCTACAGGAGACGAGTTGTCAGGGGGAAGAATGAGGGAGTAGCGCACTTCCATTTCACAACCATCACAACAGTTCATACAGCAATAGCAGGGATATGGGGAGGAGGAAGAAGAAGAGATGGGGGGGGGGTGGCAACGTGTAAAACGTGACTTCCACTTAAAGTCCCTCGGGTGGCTGAGGGATTAGCGTACTTCCTCACCACTACGTCCCTCAGGGTTCAATTCCCGGCGGAGCGCATTCACTTTTAATATCCCGTATGTTCATATATGGCTGTGACCCTTGAAAAGCGGTGAACCCTCCTCCTCCCTCTATCCGCCGATATCTTCTTCTATCCTACTGTTCCTTCTAGTATCAATAACTCTTAACTATTCCTAACTACTCCGTCTAACACCTCCACGTGGGTCCAAGTTGTTGTTACTTAAACCCACCTTCTAACAATAGCCTCCTACGGCTCCACGTAGATAAGCTTCAATAGCACTAAGCTACATCTCCTCTTGCCGTCTACAATTACTATCATAAAAAAGGGTTGATGGAATGGTGTTTATTCCTTGTACTACCACCAGAAATCGAAATATTTCTCCGCTATACGAGCATTGAACCGATTTTTCTATGGTCTGTCCTGAATCTATTAAGAAACGTCCAGCATCTGCAGGACATATCAAATCCTGGAGATGGGTATTTTGTGTTCTGGAAGAGCTGGAGCATCACTTCTGGAGCGCATTACTTAGACTAAAGGTTCTTCTCAGTGTCTTTGTCTACGGCGAAGAGACGCAACGTTAGTAAAAGGCAAAGGATTAAAATTCAAAAGAATAAAAGCGCTTTCCTTTGATGTATTCATGTATTGGTACTTCGCACATTTGTAGGTCCCGACAAAATTATTTTCTCTACGAATACCTGAGGGACTAAATTATCTTGGGAGTTCACTTTGGAGTTGCGCTGTTTTCCCGCGTCTCCAAATTCATCTGCCTCGCGATAACCCATGCGGAGGAGTGCCACGCACAATTTTATAGTTACTACCGGAACTGACTCAGCGGTTGGATTGGTCTCGCCCCCCTCCCGCGCCGTTTCCTACAATTTCACGAAGTTAAATGAATAAGTGTGGACAGCTACATGGGCAGAGCACCTACTCTAAGTGGACGCATTGGATTACGCACTTTCACAGAAAACGCACTGGGTTTTGTCTACACAGTTTACAGAGCAGACATAAACATTTGGACACTGGATAAACGTTCGAACATCTTTATACTCGTCCATTGCGTACAGTTTAATGGAGGAACGATGTTGCATGAAAGTTTGTTCAGTTTTTTTTTGTAGTTAATGGGTTCTCGATACTTGATTTCTCATTTTCTTGGATTAACTATGTAAATTGACAAAGAAATGAGCATTTTTCGTTTTCCAACTGAGGTAAGTGAGAGGCTTGTGAGTCGGTGTGATTTTGCCCGAATGGAGTGAGGGAGGGGAGAGGACGTTCGTATCGTAAGATCCTTCCTTCGCTTGTGCAAACGCAGCTGCTCTTCCTGTGGCGCTTCCGTTGCTTGAGAGGTTCCGTGAGGGGGCGTGGCGGCGGGACCAGAGAATTTCTGCTCAGATTTAAGAAATTGGAGGAAATGTGGGGGTTGTATGGGGTACAGAGGGGAAATCTATATCACACGTCTTATGGCTGTATTCTTTGGGTAAGGAAGGGCAAGATACCTATAGCAAATGAGCAGATGTTACGCACTGCCTCNGAAAAAGAAGGTGTGAGATGTTTAAAAACTATACGTGAAAGAAATATGAGATATCAAAAAAAAATCTTTTTCAAACGCTAGAGATTGAAGATAAACCTAAGACCTATACGTGTGGTGAGGGTAAAAGAAAATAGCGAATAAACGTCTAGGGAATAAACAGCAGAAGAGACGAACGAATCAGAGGCGAAGAGAAAAGACAATAGAATGTGAGAGAATATCAAAAGGTGACGACGTGACTTTTCTAGCAAGAAATGTTAAAAAGCGTTAAAATTTGTCCTCTATTGAGAAGTGTTTGCAAATGAAAGTTTAACTATTATCGATTCAATGTATGGCATGGGGACCATGAGGAAAAATAAGAAATACTGCTTACGTTTCGTCTCATGAGTTGCAACCTCATCAGATGTATTATAATGAAATACCAAAGAGATTTAGCAGAGCTCTGATGAGGAAGGAAACGTGAAGCGCATGTAACACAAATAATGTAACAACAAGAGTCTGGAAATTTCTTATTTTTGCTTTGCGGTCACTGTACTTTACATTGCATTATAATACTGAGGATATTTTTTTTGTCACAGTGGTCAGCTACGTCTACGGAGACGATTTGTGAGACTTCGACGGGTGAGAGCACAAGGGACAATAGCGCGAGATATCGACGGCTCCCCGTCCTCAAGGGACGTGACGACGCGGGTGCAGCAGCGGAACATCACGTTCCCTCCCGCTTCTATTATGTGGACTCCACCACCTCTACTCCCGATGCCACCATCGTCCTCCCGACGTCGTGTCTAACGGATTCGGTAAGATCTTTAACGCCTCCACCACCCTCTAATACACGAAAAATAGGTTCGTTTCACGTTATAGAAATGGGGATAATGTCTTAATTAAGACGTGACGAAAAAATTGGAAAAATCCTTCTCTTTGTCGTTTTGTTCTTTACGAAATGAGCGCGTCCCGTGAAAAGTGCTCAAACAGTTGTTATTTCTCTCTCTCTCCTCATTGGGACGAATGAGTACGAATTATATGAATTAATTGTATTCCTATAAATTGATTAGAGTCAGTTGAAATAAAAGGAATATGAACACACAACAATGGGACGACGTTTCTTCAAAAGGAAAAAAAAATCCGAAACTGATTTCCGAAGAGTCCAGTTATTTTTTTATTTGCTTTCGTTTTACATTAGAAAAAACTTCTGGTTTTTTATATTACGACCCTTCGGCACTTAAATCGTAATGAGATTATCATTTGTTTTTACGACATAGAGAGTTTCAGCTAACAATCAGAGTTTGATAGAAGCTATTCAAACAACTTGTTCTAATTTCAATTATGCCATCACTCTGCTGGATGTTTTTAAAACACGCTTCAGGTGCTGCTCGAAGGTCTACGACGTCGTGATGCAGAACCTTAACAGCGTTTTGCGTTCCGTCGTAGCCCTACGATCGACAACCCTATGACCCTATGACGTAGCTGCTAATGATTAGTAGCCATGTTTTGTTTGACACCTTGTGAAGTTTTGATAGACGCAGTTCCGTTTCCGTTCGCAGGTGACTCCCGAGAAGGTCTCGCGGGTGCAAGTGTTTCCCTCCTTCAGTCCTCGTCACGAGGAGAGTGGAGCTGGACTCCCATCGCTGTCGGGTATCTGCACTTTTTCTTCCTTTACTTCTTAAAGTCAGTTGTGGGGCTGATTGTGGATCTAACCGTCACCAGATAATATAAAGCGTGAGACATTACTTTACTTTACATGATATGAAACTGAGTCAAGAAGAAGAAATAGGTCCTCACTCAAGTTTCTTACCTGCGTTATTTGTGTAGATGAAGTTTTCAACTATCATGGACGAAAACACTGTCGTATCGAATATACTTATTTCAGAGAACGTTTCCTGGCGCACGTGGTCTGAGTGCTGAGTTGTGTCATTCCTGTGCCACGAATCAACAAACACTCGATACTGCAAAAAGCAGCTTTGAAGAGGGTCGAAAATTAAGCATTGATGCTGGTACAAGAAACAGGATTATAGATGACAAAAATCAACAATATAGATGGCAAAAAATCAGCATTAAATATAGCAAAATATCAGTATTGCATATTGCAAAGAAATCACCATAGAAGATGGCACAAAACAGCATTGACGAATGCAAAAAATTCAGGATTGATGATGGCAAGAGAATCAGTATTGAAGATGTCCGAAAATTGTTCTAAAATAAATGTATTTGATTTATAGAATATGTTCGTACTACTATTTATAGCTGACGTTGATGCTTCTTGTATCTCAGGATGTGGCTGCACGTAAATGAGATTACATGTCCCATCACATGATTATCTACACATTTCTAAAAAATGTTTCTTTCTGTAGCAGTTGCTTCTTTCAATTTTGGAGTTTTGTTGCTGATGGATTTTTGCTGTGTTTTAGTAGACTTATGCGAAAAAAGCTTATTTTTATAAATAACAAATGATAAAACAAGTGTACAAAATTTAAAATTTGTCTGTGGCTTAGATTATATTTGGTGAGTCAGAATAAAATTATTGTGATGATTTCAAAAATAGCATTTCTTTTTCTGTATCGCGACCGGGTACTAAACAGTCAATAAAAGCAAAATTTAAGAATTGCCAAACTTTCGCTATTTCTGTAACATTACATTCAGTGTAAAAGCCTTTCTATATTGATAACGTTAAAACTTATTGATAAAATGAATATTAAAAAAAAACGTATTAAAACACAAATTTAAAAATGATATATGGAGGGAGTGAAGGGAAGGAAGGTGGAATCACGTAGCTTGGAATGTTAAAGTACAATTAAAGAACAAAAAGATTATCGAAGAGATGGTCACGTTAAGGAAATGAGAGTCAACCAACCAACACTTCATTGATCTCATTTTCTCACAATGACATATGACGTATGAGACACTTGATGAGGGACCCACTTTTTGCCCCGATCTCCCGACCGTTTTCCGAAATATTCGCAAAATACTCCTTTTTTTCATGGAATTTGTCCTCTTCTAATGCGAAAACCGTCACGTACAAAACAAATGAGATCGCTTGACGCGCATTAAAAAATACAAAAAAACTTAAAACAATGTCCAAAAGTCGGTTCTGAATCCTTTTCTTCTTCTGAATCCTTCCGACAGAGGGTTTTTTCTAGGAGTGACTTCTATTGAAAAAATAAATATATTGAATGAATTTATTGTTATTTTAATACTTACGATTGAAAAGAATATTTTTCGTATAAAGTGTAGTTTGATTATAGTGCGTACTTCTGAATTTTTATTTGTTTTGTTAAATACAAATTTGTTTGCATTGTGTTGATAATTTTTNTTTGTTTTGTTAAATACAAATTTGATTGCATTGTGTTGATAATTTTTATCCTTTTACCTTTTTCTCTTCTCTCTTAGGGTCCTTGTTCGGAATTGACGGGATGGTTCTGGAGAGTAAATAAGAATTTATTCCTCCACTTGGTCGTACGCACGTTTGACAATAAATTTATTACTAAGATGCGAGGGACCAAATTGGTATAAAACCCCTCTGAGATATATTTTGCCATAGAAGTCACTTTTGTTGTTTAGTTTTTCATTAGTTGTTTGGTGTGCGTGGTGTGTTGTTGCACCTGTTTCAAACAAATAAAATGACCTTTAGCGAAACAAAATAAGTAATGCAAACCATTTTTCTCAAAGCAGGTTGGTTTTATTCAGTATTTAAAGACACCGTATTGTCTCCCAATTCTACATCTATATAATCCAATTTTACAACGTAATCTCCCATGTTTCAACGTTACGCCGTCATGGTACTGTTCTGCGTCTGAGCCACGTTCTCGATGGAAAAGAAGTCTGGTGATGGAGTGAATGAGAGAGAAGAGACTCTTCTGCGATGTCTCCTCTCGGGTGCGCGGACTCAAGACATCGATAACGATTGGAGGAAAATTGTGTCAACATAACCTCTACTCAACAGAGACGTCAAGAGACGTGAGCGCTGAGATGTTTGATTGATTGTTATTTGTCCATCACTTCGAATACGAGTGTAGCAACGCGTTCCGACATTGCAGCTGTGACTGCGTGTGGGAGATGAGACAGATTCATTGTGCCAGGTGCCCGTAGACGTTGTGTACACGCCTAAGAAAAAAATGTATTTCATTTTACCTATTAAACGCGTCTCGTAGCACAATTTCGACAAATGTCCAAGTTTTATTTTTTTATGGTTTAAGAAATTATTTCGTGATGGAGAGACATAATTGGTGTTTTTGAAATAAGGAATGCACGAAAAACTGGAGAACCCCCGAAATATCGTGTGTTGCGATGCCTTTGTGCGGTCAGTCAGGCGGCTTCAATGAATCGAGTTATTTGCTATATTACATTACACCTATAATGATTTTCAAATAGAAAGAAAACTGACCTTGAGTGTCGTGTAGTTTTATTAGAGCATTAAGGTAGTACTAATGTAGGTAGAATTAAATAACTAAAAGGTGCATATAGAAACAGCTTAACATGTTCAACATCATTGAGAATTCAACTTAAAGGACCTGTTCCGCGGCGACGTGGTTGAATTGAATATACAGTGGAAAACCCTCTGGCAGATGCCACGGAACACAACAGATATGTGACGACGGAGGACCAGCTTCCGAGGAAGCAATGTGAGGAAGGTAAATTAAAGAAAAATACCAAAAATTAAGTCTCATAAATTTACTGACCTGAATCTCGTCACAACATGATATGTAATGAATAAAATAAGCATTGAATTATTAAACTAAACATACAAAAACTAGAGGAGCAATTGAGCAATCAAAGTAGATGAAATGGAAGGGTGAAATATGAATCTAAATATCACTAACTTAATAACCCTTCTAGATGATTACACAATTGGCACACCGATCAATCTATTTACAGACTACTTGGGTATTTTGGTGTTATATAAAACTGCTGCTTACTCAAGTGAACAGACATCTAAGAGTCAACAAGACTTATGATTAGAGTGAAAGCGAATCCTTATACTAATAGTGCCGATTGATCTGTACAACATTACGTATTTCATGAATACATACAAGTTCTATAGGAGCAGTTCTTAGTTCAATCATGACCACCCACACATGTTCAATACTTGGACTATCACCAACCACAGTACGTTAATGACTGAAAGGGTAATATTCAGTTTGAGAGTCCAGCTGGTGTTGTCTTCAGCCTGCAGCTCGAGGTCTTGAAGTGCCTGGATACGCACTCGCAAGGGAATGTACTGACGCACACGCTAAATTGGCGGGCGCGAATTGAAGCACAATGGTGTGCGGCCTATGCGCACACGAATAGAAGTGTACAATGTGAACAAATCTCGGTCGCGTGCGGCAAATTGTGAACGTGCTTCTAGAGATAGTTTCACAATATGATGATGTTCTTCGCTATATAGTAACACGAATAGCAAATTAAATGCACATAGCCAAATGATCAAACTTATGGATTGAAAGAACCGATTTGAAATCGGGTGGCTGTATGAATGGACTCGTGGGAGCCAACTGAGACCGCGTCCGACTTTTTGGAGCGAGCGCGGGTGAGAATTGAGAGCGCGCCTGATTCGGATGGGCGCTTGGTGACGAATGCGAGAGGGCTGTTAGGCTGAGAACAGCTCAGGAAGGTACTAGAAGTGAAATGTCGGCCGTTTGGTGGCGCTATCTTACGGCCATCTGATGGGGCTCCATGCTAATACTTGCAGATTTTACGAAATGAATGATGCAGGAAATGTGCACATTTGGGTGAAAGGTGTTTCGCAGAACAAAAGCCAGCCAGCGCAGCCTGCATTTCGGGGGTGAGAGGAATGCCAAGCGTAGTCTCGCGGCAAGTGCCGAGAAAACAATTAGCCTTACTTAGGGAAAACTTTATTCGTAGCTGGATGGAATTATGTGTGCCGAAACAGGACCTGACTGATCATTTAAATTGAATAATTGCAATAATTGTTCATCGAGAAATACAAATGCGTCTTATGGAGGAAAGACTTATTCTAAAAAAAATGATACATCACGAAAATGACAAAAGTTGATTTAGATTTTTAGTAATTTCTTCATCACTTTTATCTATGTCACACCAGAGATGTTCAGAAAGATATTTCACTTTTTCTTTTCATCTACTTCGAACGAGTCAAACGAGTTCCCGTGTATTATTTTGTATTTTATATTTACAAATTAAATCATGGTTTTTCTTCGTTATTACTCATATTCTAATTGTTTTAAAACAATTATTCATCCAAGTGATTTGTGTAACTTGGTCCCGCTTTAGGGGGAGTATAGAATACACGTAACTTGTTGGTGTTTTTGAATAAGAGGATTTTCTGTTGTTGTTGTTGTGGATGTGCGTGTGAAGACGAAGAAGACGACCGTCTTCCCAAGAGACTCGCTCCTCCTGAGTCATTGACCCACTCGAGCTACACAACCAGTCAAAGCTCACTGCAGTCCGGCCCCCGTCCTCGCATCACGATGCCCAAACAGCCGCCCACGGTTCACCTCGGGGGAGTTGAGGGGGTCTTTCGACGGACTCATCCCCTCATAGACTCATCCCCTGAGGAGAGGTGAGTGTCATTAGCGTCACGCTGCTACGAAACTGACGCAACACTTGTTCCAACTTGAGTTTGTTGGCTGCCTACGTGTAACATAACCCTATTTCCATAAACAATATAAACATTTGTATTGTTTTACCAAGTGCATGTTTGTGTCGTTACACCAACATCCGGTGAATTATGAGAGAGCGTTTATAGGAGTAAAGATACGACAACTCAATAACACATTCGAGACCGGATTGGCCGGTCTAAATAGTAACCAGTCGAAACCTGTCAAATGTGACAAGATGGTGGCGGTTACCAAGAGCCAATTAGAGCCACGAACACCGGTAACTCTTCTCAAGTGAGATGTATCCTTGACTCGCGCCTTTCGAGATTTCGGGTTTCGAGGTTCGCATGCACCGTGAGCGCCGTCTCTGGATGTCCGAGAGACGTTGCCTAGGTGTCTTTAGAGAGTACAGGAAGAATACGAGTTGTCACGACCAGTGCAGTGTTAGGTTCGAGAGTGATATTAATTTACAGTAGTTATGACTTTTGTTCCGTATTATGCATCTATTATGACGCATTTCGATTTGGAGCTTTATGCGGCGAAAGTGACGATGAGTCATGGGGATCCCAGGTTATGGTTCTGTAGAGATGGAGGCATTACCTCGTGTCACATTACGGGACATCTTTTAAAATATTTCGTTTTACAAACCAGTTTTGTTACGGTAGAAGCGAAGATAAATGTTAAAGCACTGGAAGCACACACATTCTTTACGAGTAGTTATGTGCTGCGCCCATTGTACGTGAAGGATATTGTACAGGATAAGATTATAGTGCTGTATAGTCCATATGAAGGGGTGGGGCACAGTTGGGATTGTTTTCATCAGGAGCCACCTAAGAAATAAGATTAGATTATAGGGTTAAGGCTATCAACTAGTTTCACGAAAGACAACAACTAAACGTCTTGATCACGTCACCTGTGATGAAATGACGACTGCAAACTTTAGCGTACGTCTTGACGTTCTGTTCTGTTTATCCTCTGAATCCACAACGCCCTTCGTCGCTCAGATCTAACACTTAGACCGGGATGGACAATTAATTACAGCGCATAAGACCAACCATTCTGCTCTCCTGTTGACGAGGTTCCAACAAAGTTTAGAGATAATATCTACCTGCAAGAAACACCGAACAGTCAGGTGTCTGCTGTTGTGCTCAGGTTGTACTCTCTCATGGCGGACGGTCATGTTTCCGAGACGAGAGAGAGCGTTAGTGGCGCTAGCGCCGTTCGATCCAACCCAGGTGGAAGTCTAGGATAGAGTGCGATGTGTAGAGTGAGGATTGTTTCGACAGAGGCGCTGTGTTGGTGGCGGCGGGAACTATGGAAATAGCAGCAGCGCGCGCAGCGGCGGTTACTGCAGTCGCCTCGAAGCACTCGTCGACTTCCCGCGACGGTGGAGCGATCAGTGGCGCTGCTGCTGCAGTTGCTGCGGTGCCTACGGTAACACGAAACAATATAATAATGATGCGAATGATCTTTTGGAGTCGAATATTTTGAGTGTTACCAACTGTGTAAAGAGAATAAGAAAGAAAGGGACCTCGAGGGATGATTGCTTGGTACATTTCAACCAAGATTACCAAATCTATATTCAATTAACTAGCACTTATTTGCTGCGTGCTTTTATAATGGAAAGCGCGAGTTTTTATAACGTTAGTACGTTATCATGTTACACTCGTTACACTTTATTTGATTTCTTTGATTTCTTTCGATATCGAAAAGAAGAAGATGTAGTTGAACCATTAGTATGATCCATTAGTACCAACATAGTCGCGCGAAAACGTCCACGTTAAGTCTATATCTGAAAAAAAAATCATTCACTTGCAAATCGGAAACTTCTATTTGACTTTGTATAAAATGTTGGTAAATTTGACCTCTACACCACCCTTTTGGCTTCCCCTAGTGTGCACCAATAGGAGAAGCGAATGGGTGGTGTAGTGGTTAACACCCCTGCTATCGAAGGAGGACCCCGAGTTCGAATGAAAGTTCACCACAAATCTTCTCCGCATGTAGAGGTTGCACGGAAGAAATGTTGTTAAAGCAAGTTGTTTAAGTGTTTGGATGAATGCAGCGTGACAACAGTGACTGTCGCTTCGAGAAGGTGGGGGCCACCGACGACAGCGATTACGCGAGTGGCGGCGACGATCGACTGCGCGCGCAGGGGGGGCGCTCGCGTCTGCGCAGAAGACAAGTCCTAGCAGGTGCAGAAGCGATGGCGAGGGAAGGCGAACAGGGGACGCAGACCCCCTTATTTCCAGAGAAGCTTGCGACAGTGGGAACCAGAGAGGTGGGTCCCAAGACAGACCCTTGAGGCACGCCTATTGTAAAGTATAACGACCTAGTACGTAGGCAAATCTTTTAACACGCACGACGTTATAAAAATAAAAATTTACTCTACAGAGTTCGTTCTTACCTCATTCTTATATTTTGGAATTTTGAATACTTCATAACTTTGCAAACTTATGATTTCTTTGAAATTCATGGTTGGCAAGTATTTACTATCGTATTGTGTGGAGTGAGCAGGTAATATGTGGATCCTGGGAGAGTGAACGGTACATTTTACCCTACTGGGTTCCGGAATTTCCAAAATGGGTGCGTTGCTGTTGTAAGCAATTGGAGACGTTGTGGCGATGGTAGGTTGGTGTCGGTGGAGGAGGAGGAGGAGGAGTAAGTTCGCCTTCAGAGCCTTCGCGACGTGGAGGGCTGTTGCTGCCTCCGTCGGGCGCCGCGACGGGTGTTCGTAGGGCGTCGTCCTTGCGTCGTCTACGCATCGCGGCCGCCGCCGCCTCCCTCAGAGCACCGCCATCCCCGGAGATTACGTCCTTCTCACCCTGTCCCCTCCCGCTGGTGCCGCGAGGAGGCACCGACGACGTGATGGCTCAGACCCTAACACCACCACCGCCACAACAGCAGCAGCAGCGGAGATGGGGAGACGGACTCGCAGGAGAAGGGGTGCGGACAATAAAAAACAAATACTTTACTTGTACATGAAATTCAGAGTCAAGGACGATAATTAATCTTGGTTCTGTAGTATATATGGTTCTGTTTTCGACTGACCACATCTCATACATTTTCGCGTTTTGTATTTTGAGATTCAGATGACGTGACTTAACAAACCTCCCTGGATTCAGACAAAACAATAAATTCATCAAAAATTGTAGATAATTAGTTGTCATTTAAACAGTGGCCAATTTTGCGTTTCACGCCATTGGTCCCAAAAAGCGAGGTTCAGCCCTCTCCCGTTTTGAGTCTTAAGTCTGTATTTTCCTTGATGCAAAGTTTTAACCTTTAGCAAGTAGCAAAAGAGTTGAAGTTCCTTTTTTTTACATGTGTAGATAAATATTCAAAAAAGGAGGTTTGTTTGTTTGTTTGTTTGCAGGGTGGATGCGGGAGGAGCCGTACAGTGGAGGCGTCCGCGTCCAATTCGTCTGTCACCACCGTCGCAGGAGGAGGAGGAGGAGAAGAAGAAGGGGTAGAAGGGGAAGAAGAAGAAGGGGAAGATTCCGCTTTCGAATCCCTCGCCGTCGAGTTGGGGAACAAGATGGTGGCTCCGTTGACGACGGCCGTCCACGGCCTGGTGGTGGCGCCGGTGCCAGCCAATCAGCGACGCGCGCACAGCGAAGCGGTGGTTCGCAGGCGGCGAATGCTGTCGGCAGGTAAAGAACGGGAGACGACAACGCAAACGCACACTAAACATAACCAACGCTCTAATGTATTGCAAACAATTTAAATTTGAGTTCTCTTTACTAAAAAGCTCTACTATTATTATATATAACTGTATATTATTATGTTTTTTAGAATGTTATTCTTTACTTCCATCTGTGCTTTTTCCTTGTTGTTGTATTTAGTGTAAATGGGAGGAAATGTACGAGGTCAGGCAGAAAAGTAATGAGACAGATTTTTTATTTACCAAAGTTTTTATTTTTTTCAAACATCAATGTTATCCCCTTCAAAGTAGTTCCCTTGGGCAGCTACACACCGATGGAGACGTTGTTCCCATTGTTGGTAGCAGCGCTGGAAGTCTTCAACCGGTATGGTCTTCAGTATGTCCGTTACACTCTTTTGAATGTTTTCTACAGTCCCGAAATGACGACCTTTGAGGATATTTTTCAGTTTAGGAAAAAGTCACAGGGATTGAGGTCAGGTGAATAGGGGGGGCTGGGGAACCACAGGAATGCCTTTTGAGGCCAAAAATTCTGTTATGGAGAGGGCAGTGTGACATGGGGCGTTGTCATGATGGAGCATCCATTTATCTGCAATGTCTGGTCTCACGCGAATGACCCCTTTCAAGGACGTCTTTATAAAAAACTTGGTTGACAGTTTGTCCTGGAGGAACAAATTCTTTGTGGACGATTCCCCTTCTGTCCCAGAAACAAATCAGCATTGTTTTGATCTTCGATTTGATCATTCGAGCTTTCTTTGGTCGAGGAGAGTTTGCAGTGTGCCACTCCTCACTTTGCCTCTTGGTCTCAGGATCGTATTCAAAAATCCATGATTCATCACCTGTGATCACACGACTAAAGAAATCTTGCTCATTAGCGATTCTGTCAAGAAGATCAAGACACTTGTTTTTTCGATTGTCCTCCTGCTGAATTGTAAAGGTTTTTCGGCACCATTGTGGCACAGACCTTTCGCATGTGCATATGTTTACTCAATATTTGATGAACGGTAAATCTGTTCAAATTTAATTGTTCACTCAACATTCTTAATGTTAAACGACGGTCTGATCTCACAAGAGTGTTCACACCTTCGATGTTTTCATCAGTTTTCGAAGTTGAAGGCCTCCCTGAACGGTGTTCATCTTCAACGTGTTCTCTACCTTCCAAAAATGATTTGTGCCAGCGAAAAACTTGAGCTCGGGATAAAGAATGTTCCCCGTAGGCCCGTTTTAACTTTTCAAACGTCACACTTGCCGATTCTCCAAGCTTAACACGATATTTAATGGCACAACGTTGCTCCAAATTCCGCTGTTCCATTATGCTTGACGCACAACCAAAACACAACTTCACTAATAGCAGTCACAAAAATCACGTAGTTAACGGAAGGAGTTGAAACTCGCACTGAGCTATGGGAGGGTACTGATACACGTGCTCTATTAAGGACAACAGCGCAGCGTTGACAGATCGCTTGTAGTGTTGCCAATCTCATTACTTTTCTGCCTCACCTTGTAGGTTAGTACTATTGAAACGTATCCACATGGAGCAGCGATAGGAGGTAGAAAACTATTGTTACAAGGTGGGTTTTCAAATAACTTTGCCCACGTAGAGGTGGGTGTTAGTAGGAGTGGTGGATACGAGACGAGGGGAAGAGCAGCAGCAGAAGGTGGTTCTGGGAAAAGCTGTAATTGAACCCGGAGCTCCCAGAGGGGCCCAAGAAGGGTGTTAAGACGGTAGCAGAGTATCTACTCCCGGTGTTAAGACGTAGAAGGGAAGTTGCGCGGAGCATTTTGATTAGCAGCAACCTCTTGATTAGTAGCTTGAGGCCGATTGATGTATGTGGTTGTGGTTTCTATAGGGACGCTGGCTTCGAAACGAGCCGCCGCACACGCTGCTGCCTCTGAATGCACGCGCTGCGGACGAGGAACGTTTCCATCGCTAAGGTAAAGAGAAAGGAATCGCATGTCATTACATACAGTCATTAGATACAGTCGAATCCTCCTTGGCTTCCAGTGGCGCCTTCAAGTGGTAAGCGAGTATCGCTATGTATAATCAAGTAGCTGGAGGGTGAAAGACGAGCATTTTTTATTTATTTATTTATGTACGTTTTTTTGTTTTACATAATAAGACGTAATGTCCATCTATTATATTCCTATTCATCCCTTTTACCCCCAAATTTCATCCACATAAGTTTCGAAAATTTATTCCCTTGATATTAATGTAAAATGTTCCCTTGTTCAGAAGACATCTTTTCTGTTTAATTTCTCTACAAATCATGGTCGTACTTGTCGGTAAAATTCTCAAACCCACACAATGTACTCTATGGCTTGTCAGACTCTGCATATTATGATGAGTTAGTGATACTCACCGACGGATAGAGGCGTTACTGGCGCCTACTGGTAGGTTAGCATAAGAAGTTTATTGGTTAGTCAGGACTGTGTGATATTACTATGGTAATATATTGTGAGATAAAGGTTTGTATGTGAGATCAAATGAAGGAAGAATGGATTTATCCAATATTTGAATGAAATCGTGTTAAATTTGAATGGGCTCTTGTGGATAAAACCTAATAGGATACAGTTTTTCTAATTCCATAAACAAATTTCAATGGAATATAATTCACCAAAAACAAAATTTTCTGACATGCGATTATTTAAAAAGTTATAACAGTTGTATGAACACTGTAACAAGATGCAATGGAATTGGGACCTTTCAACCATTATCATCCAGGAAGCAAAAGTCAGTTATTGATTATGAACTAAGATAGTTATAAATATGAATAAATAATGTTTCAGCTGAAAAAAAACAGTTACAAACAGCGTACGACCAAGTGGAGGAGAATTAACTAATTTACTTATTGGAGGCAAAAGAAGCTTAAAGGGACGTATTCCATGAATTCCAATGAAGGCAATTCCTAGGGAAGAAATATAAAGGAACAGGTCTTTGGATTTTTGATACCTTATTTTTTAGTGGATGCCAAGGGATTGAAATGATTTCAGGTTTTCATCTAACCACGTAGCATATTATTTTCGGTTTATATCTCGTACCAATTTAGATACCAAGTCGATTTTGCCAAATCAGGTATCTAAAAATAAATTTCTGGGATTTCCGATATTTTAGTTTTTAGGTGAATGAATATGGTGCATTGTTCTAAATGACAACAGTAGGATAAAGATGGATGTTGATTCGCTGTCCGTAGCAACGTTCACCCTCCACCGCCGCCTCCCTTTAAGTCTCTGCTGCCGCAGAAGACGCTTCGAAGCAACTACCCGTCGCTGGGGCGCACAACCGCAATCACAACTGCCACTTCGACTGTCCCCAACGTCGCCGCTCCGATTCCCGAGCATCCGTCCCAAACGGCGACTTCGGTGACGAGGCATCCGGGCGCCACCTGGGTGACGACTGGCGACGTTTGGCGCAGAGCGGATGGCGGAGGTCATCCCAGGAAGTACGTGACGAGAGAAGGGCAGCCGCGGGCCACTGACAGGTACGTTGTTGTTGTTGTTGTTGTTGAACACATTATATCGTAAACGAACATTTTATCATCGCAGTTCTAATGCCTGGGTTGTTGCGATGTGTCCGTTTCAAATTAATTTATGCAGGCAGAACTCTTGAAACATAATGACGAAGATCGATATTCTAGTGCTTGAAAGGAATAAAATTGATGAAACAATTGTGCCAGTAATTGAAATAAAGACAGTGTTCGCTGAAAAGCTATTTGTGTCCAGTTTTATTCGACCTAACATCACCTCCGAAGAATCAAAATCTCAATATTTTAAAAAGTAGTTTTCTTTTTCATGTATGATTGTTTATCTATCCTTTTCCTGGAATAAGTCACAACCAGGGTTTTTACGTCATTACTTTTATCATTGTATTTCTATCACCTCTAATCTTCCAAAATTTAAAGAAAACGTAAATAAGAGATAGAAGCTCAAGTTTTTCTTTTCGTTCTCTTATTCCTTTCTTCTGTCCTTATCATTTAAACCCCATCGGTTCAGACTTCCCATAAACTCTTCTCTTTCTAAACCGTTGTACACATAGACGTAAAGAGCGCGTTCTATCGCTTCCATCTTCGAATGATGTTGCCGTGTCGTCGTCTCCTTTTGTAGAGTGGCCAGCGCCTCTTCGTCCATGAGTTCCCTGAGTGGCCGCCAGGGGAACCATCTTCCAGGAATCGTGTCTCAGAGGTGAGCGTCGTGTCTCAAGAGGCGGGCGCCGCGCCGCATGTGCCTCGCTCTTTGTGTAGACCGAAGCAATGATGTCTTGTTGGGTGCGCGCGCGCAGACCGTCCCGCGATGGCGACATCTCGAGCTGCGCGGCGCCGGGACTCAAACCCGAGGACCTCATGCGGCTGCACTTGCGCGCCAAGTACCAGCGCTCCGTGGAATACTTGAAGCTGAAGAAGCGTTTGGCGGAGCATCGGCGTCGCGAACGAGAGCGCAGGGAGCAGCGCGAGCTACGCGCGTTGGAGGACGCGGTCAAGGAATGCGACGCGCTCGGGATGGAGGAAGACGTGGTGCCGGTGAGAGACGTCGGAGGAGGAGGGGCGCGTCGCGTGGGGTCCACGTCGATGACTCCGCCGCTGGGGGGCGGCGTCGAAGACACGCTGTCCGCTGATTCGCAGGCGGGCGACACGGGCGGCGAAGACACGATGGCGGAGGAGACTGTGGTGGACTTGCTGGCGGGCGGCCGCCGCCACGTGGCCACTGGGGACAGCGACAAGTCGCTATTGCGACGGAAGACAAGCGACGAGTAAGTGTCCCGGTCGTTGACAATGACAACATTATGTTGATTCCTCTCCTTTTTCTGCAGAAAATGATGAACACGAGTTTTAAAAAAGACAAATAAAGAACTACTTTTCTTCTGTATTATGTGCTCTGGCATTCTTTTTTGTTATTCGTACCTGTGTCTGGTGACTTCAGGGGCGTCTTCCGAGACCCCGTGCCGCCGCCGCCTCCGACGCCTCAAAACGACCAGTTTCCACTTTCGTCTGCCTTGTCGCTCGCCGCCAAAGCGACTGACGACTGCACGTCTCTGACGCACGACGCCGCCACCAACACCGTCGACGGAGGTACGACAGCCAACTCATAAACTCAAAAGAATACGCTTGTTGGCGGTACAGCACCCATTGTCATAATATAATATTTAATATTGAAGAACATGAAAGTTGAGAGCTATTGACATGAAAACGTTGCCTTGCGATCAACGTTTTTAGCATAGAGAAAAAGTTAGAATGTTGGAATATTGAGTTGAATTTTAAGAATTATTCGGAACTTCTTTTTCTTTTCTGTTGTTTCTTTTATTTAGTAATTAGTCTTATAACCAAGTGAGGAATTCTTGTAGTTCAATAACCATTATAAAGTGACAGTTATTTAATTCTACAACTGTTACTAATACAATGATTTAGGAAGACTCACTGTTGAAATGTGATATTGCTCAAATATTGGTGAGAGCATATTATTCCTGCGGGTATGGGCGTGTGGGCGTGTGGGCGTGTGGGCGTGTGGGCGTGTGGGCGAGGGCGCCTTGTGTATGTGTGTGTGTGTATGAGTCCCGTTGTACCTCGCGTCCGCGTAAGCTGAGAGGTTTCGAGCAGATGAGAGCGAGGATTACTCAAGGATATAAAGTATTTATATAAACGAATGCCTTTGGATCGTTCACTCTTACGATGTTTGTTGACTGCGTAAATTTTTAGCCGCCCTTCGCGCCAAGAGCCGCGCGCGACTGCGGACCACCAGCAGCAAAGCGACGTCGCCCACACCACCGCCGCGCGTGCGCAGCGAAGCGACCGCTTTGGGAACTAAGAGAGGCGGTGATTCCCCTCCTCGACTGACGCGGAAGGGCACCGCGACGACGACCCTGTCACAACACAGCACTTCTGAAGCGGAAGACGACATGGGAAGCGAGAGACCCAGGTGACACAATACTTCCTACTTCCTTCCTCCATGAAACACTCTAGCAATTGTCTCTTCACTGCAGGTAGCTTGTTCTTACAAGGAACCACAACATTCCTTTGTAGAACGTTTCGGTCGGCCAGCTCTACCACAGCCTTCCCTTGCTGTATNGTTCTTACAAGGAACCACAACATTCCTTTGTAGAACGTTTCGGTCGGCCAGCTCTACCACAGCCTTCCCTTGCTTTATCTCCATTACTCTACAGGTCCAATTATTGATTTTCATATTCCTGATATCTTTCAGCACATCATCTCCACATGACTTTTGGTCTTCCTCTCATTTTGGTGGTTAACAGGAAGCGATTGAAAATTTTCTTTATTGCTCTATCATTTTCCAAACTTATGCAGATGCCCAAACCAGCTGAGTCTCAGTGCCTTTATATAATTTATTATTTTTCTTCATTTAATGAGTTCGTGTATTTCTCTAATTCTTCAGGTACCATTTTCTAATAGTATTGGGTTGGTATCAGGAGAGTTAAATATCTCTTTGAAGAAGTCTGTCCATTTCTGTAATATTCGTTCATCTTAAATCACTATGTTCCCTGCCGAGTGAGTCTTCACCTTCACTCTTTCCACCTCCGTAAAATAATTTTCTTTCCTTCTTGGCTCGTCTTGTTTGTAGTTTACTTTGAACCATTGATCCAGTCTTCCTTCTTCTTGTCACACATTTTGTTGGACTTGATAAATAAATATACTGTCAAAAAGCAAAAGTTACAAACTGCTTATTATAACCACGTGGGGGACAATAAACTCATTTACTCTACGGAAGCAAGCAAGGGACCACCCCATCAATTCTGATGAAGAGCCCTAAGGTAGAGGCGGATTGAAAATTTCAGCAAACTGCTAGACAAGATAAAAATTTGCTACGTGTAATGATACTAATAGAAAATTTGTATTTAACACAAAAAATTTATTTCATAAGTATGTATTATTATCCAAACTATACATTATTCTGAATGTAGTGTTTATAAATCGTAAGTTTGAAAATAACTCTCAATTCAAGATTTATTGTCTGAATAGACGCTGCCCCTATAGAAGAACACAGAGAACCTATAGCCAAAGGAAAACCTGAGAAAAACCCGAGATATTTCTGATTCTGAAGAAGTTAGCTTTGCTATACGAAACCATTTGATGTGTTGTGACGGTGATGCAGCAGCAGCCTGACGGAGGGTGGAGGCGGAGGAGGCAATCGACGCTGGAGGAAGCGACGTCGCAGCGCGCGTCGTTCTGGAGGCTCCGCTTTCGGTGGAGGCGGCGGTGGAGGTGGAGGAGGAGGAGGCGGGATGTCGATGACGCTGGAGGGAAAACCGGTGCTGGGGGCGTCGGCCACCTCGACGTCGCTGCCTTCACCTCTCATGGGGGCGGCGGGGGAGCAGGTACGATAACTGCACAGCAACTGTGTCGCAACAATGAACCAGAAGGATTAAAGAAGATAATAAAGAAAAAATACGGGTTATTGTTTAGGTGAAAATACGATTGGATGTTTCATTGTCAATTTATCTTTTCATTATTTAGATGGGAATAATGCATTGGAAGTGCTATATGAGACGCGCAATATTCAATAATGTAACAGGAATCCATTATCTTTTACCATCGAACAAATCAATATTCAATGACAAAAAGTAAGTTTCTTCATTTTCATCGCCATCTCGGTAAAATGTAAGGTTAGGGGCGGTTGGANAAGTAAGTTTCTTCATTTTCATCGCCATCTCGGTAAAATGTAAGGTTAGGGGCGGTTGGACGTGCTCATCCCGGCACTGAATCATTGCGCATGTTCTGGTGGTGACCTGATCAGCAGAGGTGTCTGCTTGTTCTAGAGACATCTGTTTTCCCCTCCCGATCGTTTAAGTAAGTAACTTGTAAATTTTCGAAACAACTGGAACACCTAAAGGTACGTGTTCAACGTTAATTGATTCACTCCACGACATTGTGTCGTTTGCGCCAAAGAACGTGTCGCGATCGTCCGACTTGTGTGTCGTGAGAGAGAGAGGTAACGGAGGAGGAAACAGATGGAGCAACAACTAAGCGACAAAAAGCGTAAATATCCCATTTCCGATATCGGACGTTGACCTCATCCGACTGTCGTTGGATGAGTTTCATGACCGTTGTAGACGTATCCCTATGTGATGAACTCGAGTATTGCGATGTCATCCAAGTTTCACGAATGTTTCAACGGCTGCGGGGGTGAAACGTNACTCGAGTATTGCGATGTCATCCAAGTTTCACGAATGTTTCAACGGCTGCGGGGGTGAAACGTTGAGTTCGAGTCCACGGATGTCACGAAATTGTATCCTTCACGCTTCACTAGACGAAGACAGAATCACCGATCGTTTCTGAGGCAGAGTCCTCATTCCTCAATTCCCTCGCTCACTTGGGATGATGATTGGGACCAACTTAGATGTCACTGACCTCTTTCTGCGATTCCTTTCTATTAAATGAACTTTATTGTCATTAAACTGCGTTTGACGACGTGGGGGATAACAACTTAAGTTACTCTCCGAAAACAAGCAACTGACTTCCCTCCATCAACTCCGATCAAGGGTCAAAGGGCGGCAGGGGCGGATTTAATCAAATAGGTTCTGTTATCCATTTATTATTCGAAAATGAATCGTAGATATAATGGGTAGTCAAAATTCAATATTAAAAGTGTCAATATAACCAGTGTGAGGACTCTGGTTGACTCTTGTTGAAGTGTGTGTTTCGTCACTCCACGTGTAGATGGGTCCGTGCGGCATGAGAGGCAGCGTGTCTGAAAAGGGACGCAGGCGTCGCAGTCGACGGAGGACAGAGGACGGATCCGCTGCTCACTGGGGACGACTCGTCGACGACGTCTCTACGAGCACTTCGAGGTCATCGCTCTCTGTGGGAGGAGCCAAAGCGACGTCGGCGGACGCGAGGAGATCGGAAGGAGATCGGGAGGAGGAGGAGGAGGAGGATGAAGAGAGAAAGGATAGGAAGCGGAGACAAGTCACGACTCTTCCACGTCCATCTTCCCCTGCTTCTAGTGAGATTCATTCACACTTCGTCGATAACTGTAACTACAGCTGTGTCCAATGTTAAAACTAATATCGGAGTAAAACTCACTTTCCGGCCTTTGCTGCTGCGACGTCCAGAAGCAATTCCGTCGTTTCACTAAACAACCTACATCCTTTTTACTGACTCAAACCCATGGAGATGCTTGAAGGTTGTAGATGAATCACCGGAATTACTTTTCGACGAAAACTGTGAACACCCGGGAGCGAAGAATATTGTTTGTTAAAGATCTTTCGTCTTCTTCTTCTTCGTATTTGGTCTACTTTGGACCACGGGGAACAATATGTTTTCTGGGTTTTTTTCATTCTTTCCTCCCGGAATTTCTTCATCCTTTCACTGAAAATCAGTCTCCTTTCTTCTGACCAAGAGCTCTTCGTCCTTTTAATTTCTTCCTCTCGGAACCTTTTAAATTCATCAATCTTTTTTCGAAACACTTCTTTTTGTGTTATCTCTTCTAGTTTTATCCCAACTTCTTCGGTGTCTCTTAATTTCTTCAACTCATTTTGTGGTTGCCTTTATTATGTTAATATAATATGTTAAAGATCTCTATTAAGTATTTTTATTTCGTAGTTGGCTATCGCATTATACAGTATCGTTTCGTCATAATAAGTAAATACATTGACTGAATGTATAGTTATTGCAAGGCCTGTATGTGGCAGCGCAATCGTCCGTCTCTTCCCTGCGTTGGCACAAGGCAAGCGATGAACTGTCCACTGCAGTGAGTCGACCGCTGACCGCAGTGCAGGGATTGCCCGCACTCGTCGCGGGAAAACAGTCGCCCGCCTGCGCCATCTTGTCTGCTTCGTCATCTTCCACGTCAGACTACANTTGGGGGGGGTTTACGGCTCATGTCGACATAAAAGGTCATTGGAGCCCTAAAAACTTGTAGAGGTAGGGAAAATGCAGTTACGCACTAAGGAGAGCTAACATGACTCTCCCCGCGTGTGGGACTCGTCGAATGATTCAACCCTACCCACCAAAAACCCTCCTGATCTACAACACACCAAAAACATATCTCACAACATACATCAAATTGAGGAGGGGGCAATAATGAGGGGACACATAACATGAGGGGGGACAAAGAATAAGGGGGGACAAAAAATGAGGGGTAGGTCAAAAAATGAGGGGGATGAGGAAAATGAAAGATAACCTAGCCTTAATAGCGTCGGGATCGAAAAGAACAAGAGGTGACCAAGGGAGGTCAGAAAAGAAAAAGGAAGAAGCATGGCACAAGTAAGTGGGAGTAATGCCAGACTCAGCTTGGGGCCCCGTGTTTGCCAAAAACGTACTTTTACTAGATGTAAGAAGTCCCCTGTGGGGGACGCTCTTCTTGTTCCTGTTTACAACAGAAAATGCAAACGAGATCAACCCACGCGATTCAACGGAAAATTGAATGTAACTTATGATTGTTGATTATAAAAATTTACTGTAAATTAGTAAGTTTCATTTCCATGAATAATACGGTGGATATAACCATTTCATCTCATATCATCCCATTTCATCTGTAGCTGTAGAGGCAAGAACTCACTCTGTTTCATATTTAGCATTAATCTTGTAAAGAGGACATGAGAACAGTGATGAATAGTACTAAATGATATTTTATACAATGAAGCATTAAGTAACTCGCGTACAATTCCATATGAATATTATTTATTGTTTATTAGTAACCAGACTCATTCGTCTGGAATAAAGAAATGAAGATACATTGATTTCAAATAAATCAGCGAAGTAGCGTCTTTTTATTTAATTTTAAAATGCTGTTACCCCGGGAAGTTAAAGGAGGACAAAAAAGTAATATTACGAAATTGCAGAGACGTCTTTTAATCCTCTGACAAAAAAAAACCGATTCGTCTTTTGTGTGATTTGCTCGTTGAACACAAAATAAGAAAGTGAAGAAGGAAATCCAATTACGCAGAAGAGGGATATGACAAAATGAATGAAATAAAAATGACATAAAAATGTATTTACATCTCTATTCGTTTCAAGGGATGATATCGGACGCTTTCTTAAGACTCTTGGCACCGGAAGCAAGTGAGAGGGGACTCGTACTGCACGTGCCTTACGTCGTAAGGAGAGTAAGAAAAGAACAACTGACCTTCCCGGTCGGTTCCGAAAATACACAAAAGCGTCGTGTAGCATGATTACCCTTAAGGAAGAAAAAATATATTATCAAATAAAACGGATTCTTTCTTTTGGGCATTTGACAAAGGTGAAAGGTGTCTTTTAATCGTAGAATATGGACGTATCGTTTAGATTTTACGAGATTTTCAAAGTTTGGGATCTGTAAGTCGACGGCCACGTGTACCTATTGCCTCCCACGTGTACCTATTGCCGCAATGAGAGCGCTATATGCAATTGCAGTAATCACTTGTAGGATGGTAACAGCATCCAATAGAATAATAATATTTTAGTTCATTAAGTGAGCGGTGGTGGCAGCAGCAGATACGAGGTCGTAAATGAATCATGAAATAGGAGAAGGAGATTCAAATCTCGTAGCTGCTGCTGCTTCATCTAAGGGAGGTCGACATCAATGAGGAAGAGAGCGTTTTATAAATCCTAAATTTACGCAGAAGTCGCGGGTAACAAACAGTGTATTTCTACAGTACGGTGTGTCAAACCTATTGAAAATGAACCTTATGGGCACCAGGGACGCCATTGCGGCCAAGAGTTCGCGAGCCGATCGATCAGTGAGGGAGGTGTCGTACACGATTATGCGACTGACTGCCACTACGAAGAAGTCGGATGCGGAAGACACGTCCTTTGGATACGACAAGGTATGGATTATATATGCGAGCAGTCACTAATTAGTATATGTATCTACCCGGAAAAGTTTGGAGAAAAAGTGATCTGTTTGCTGCTGTATGGTTTGAAGGCACTGATGACCGATTTCTATTTTGTCCCCACGGGTGGACTATTCGCCAGGCAAAAACGCCCACAGGAATGGATGACACGAAATTTGAGCTAGTTTCATCCCTTGAAACATTTAAGTTTCCTGCAAGGATCAAAACAAAACAAAAAGTTTCTTAATACTTTTAGGGATTTTTCGAAGTGGAAAAGTAAAAAATCGTAGTCGACATCTTGAAATATTCAGATTTTAAGTTTCAGATTTTTTCTACTACTTTGAGACAAGTTTTTCCGAAAAACTGGAGTATAAATTCAACGCCCTCTACCTGACCTGTACTTTATTAGAGAAAAGTAAGTTGTACTTTATTTTGTCTAAGAGTTTATTTTTTTACAAGTAAATATTTTCTTCATATAATAAACCGAAAACAAAAAATGGGCACTATTAATCAGAATTTGAGTTTTTTTCATTTTTTCCTGGGGACACAAAGTTGGAAATCGTAATCAGCGCCATTAAAACTATACAGGAGTAAAAATTCATTACTTCTCGAAAACTTTCTGCCGAGACCGTTTTATGAGCACTGAAAGACTCCTCTAATTTTACTGTGGAAGATGAACCGCGCGCGTCAAGAGGTCATAGACCACGTGTCATAGACACAACTTTCAAATTTGCAGCCATCCTCTGCTACGGTCTTCTTTAAGTCGATATCAGATGCTATCTCACATAAGTTACTTCTGTACGCGGTCAGTCCTCCCGGACGGACATGCAAGTATCTATTGAACTTATAAAATTTATCGTAACAGAAGAAATTACAAATTGAGGTCAAATTTTAATTTATACATATTTTAATGATTTGTATACATATTGTTGAATGATTTGAATACATATTTTAAATTTAAAATTGTTATTGAACTAAAAAGCTTTTTGTACAAAGTTAGGAGCCATGGATCGTATGTTTAATACTTCGAAATTGGTCATTCAAAATGTTTTCCTTTATTTTATGCGCTTTTTACGCCAGATCAATGGCATTTGTCGGTACAGTCGTTGCTGCATCCTATAGGGTCTGTGTTAGATTCCTCCCGAAGTCTTAACGCACCAGTTACGTGTTTAGTTTTGTTACGCGGCGGTTCTCCATAGTGAGGTCCTTGTAATTTAATCTCTTCTCAGCCTGTTTGGTATGAAATTACTGGTATTTGGTGCTGTAACGTTAAAAGTGTAAGGTAGGTATTCTCCGCTCCGTCATGTACTGCAGTGTCTGATTTATTATCCGCCATTGAACCATTCGCGTTTATTTGCTGGACGTACAGAATGAGTCTGTCTTGGGTGACTCTTGCTGATTTTTGCTGATATTGAAGGAGATTCCAACCTCCTCTCATACCCTATAAATGTTATTTTTCATTAAGTCACAGATGTATCATATTATTGTGTGAAAAATTATGAGAACATGATTGTCGCATAGCGTACGTGCGAGCTATCGTATACGCTATCCACATGCTCAGTACTTAGTGGTACACACTGACGCTTCTATAGCGTAGTACGTTAACAGGGCCTCTGTTTGCGTGTGATGTTAGTAGAGATATGGTAGTGAGTCAGGTCATGACGGATTCTAGTCTGCATTTGAAGTTACGTTGATATATGTGCCGTATAAACACGTACTGGCTATTTACAGAAGTAGTTTTTTTTTTGGGGGGGGGTTTATAATTTTTAGTATGATTTGAGTCGAAGGTATTTCCATGTGCGTAATCTACGTAACGTAAGCGCCTCCTATATAGTACGTTATGCACCAAACTCTCTCTTTGTTACAAAATCGATGTCGTATCTGTTGGGTTTTTTTTGTTGTTGTTGGTGACAGGTCCGGTCAGCTCACGACGCTCGAGCCGCATCCCTTTGCTCTGAACTGAGCCAAGGACGCAGGGTTCGATCCCCGAGAAGAGCAAAGTCGCGAACGGAACACTCGCGTGGCTCAGATGTTGTGGGAGGCAGGGAATCGCTGGTGGCTGGCGGCGAGAACAGGTACAGAGTAATTCAACTCTACTGTCTTCTAGAAATTGGAATGTTAACAGAAAATAAAAAGTCGAGAAAGAATCCCTCAAGAGTCACTCACATATTGGACGAAAGAGATACGGTTTGCGCCTTCATCAGTCACGTAGAAAATCTTGTTAGCGTACTCTCAAAATTAAAAGCATTTATTTCAACACAAGAATGGACAACCAGTATTTAAGGTGTACACCTTTAAAGTGTATTTAAATCTTTGAAGCTGATATTTTGAAGAAGAACTTTTGAAATTCTTCATGAAACTTCTACGTCTTCGTTCTTTTCTCTCATGAAACTATCAACTCACCCTCTGAGTGAAAAAAAAAAAAGAAAAATATTTACACAGTACCAGTTTTTTCAAAAAGGCAAAATGACATCATCTTAAAAGTAGGTTGTCAAGAACTGGTTAATAACAGAATATCCGTATAATTGCAGTTCTAATATTAAATTATGTTTTGAAACATTATTTATTTGTTTACACTACACCCGTTTCCCTTGCCGCCTTTTATTCACTCACTGTCATTCATTCATCACCCACCTCGGTGAGGTGCGTCAGGAAGGGTACGTCATCCTCTATCTCTGTTTTTTTTCTTGTTTTTGTTGTGGCGACGGTCAGCGGGTCGGTGAAGGTGACGCCTCTTCGTGGAGGGAGTGAAGAGAGGGAGGAGATTGGTCTGGTGACGCCCCCCAGCGCCTTCCGCCCCCGCCCCTGCCTACTGTCACCGTTGCCACCGCCACCGTCTCCCGACTACAGCTACAACAGCGGATTGTGCAATGAGGCGGCGGACGCAGAGGCTACAAAGCAGACGCAGAGAGTACTAGCGGATGATAATGAGGAAGAGGAGGAGGAGGAAGAGCGAAAGTCGATCGACAAGAAGAAGAAGGAGAAGAAGAAGAGGAAAGAGAAGGAAGTGGAAGAAGAAGGAAGAGAAGATGGAGAAACACAAGAAGGAGAAGAAGATGAAGGGGTATTACTATTGGAACCAGACAAGAGTTTGGAAATCATCGGTAATACCCTCCTCTCTTGAGTGAGAGATTCTGAATCTGAGATCAGACGGAGGCTTACACTTACATATAAATAGACTCAGCGGCCTTGTGTACCTGTTGTCCGAAAGAGGAAAACGAAGTTTGGTATCTCTGTCTCTCTCGTACATCCACTTGGCCGGGGGAACTCGATTCCTGCCCTCTCTGTAGACTGTAGACTGTAGACTGTAGCGCACATCATCTTCCCTCCTACAAGCGGATGTGTGAGAGATATGGCGATACCGAACAGTATCGTCTGTCACGTGCTATCAATTCGGACGTCCTTCAACAGAGACCGCTGGTTCTATTTATATGTATACGTGAGCGACGGAGACAAGGCTTAAATAATGCCATTTCATGAAATATCGCTTTAGGGACTAAAACTAAAACAGCTTATCAACTAATGTTTGAGGAAATGTTGAAATGTTGAAATGTTTAAAACGTTACCATTATTATTTCTCTCGTCTGGTTTGTGACCCTGGGGATCGTTTTTTTATTCCCCCCCCCTCCGCGAAGGTATTTCCCGTGTTTTCGTGACGCGTCGTGGTTCAAATCGTGAATTTGCAGGAGATGTCCGTTTGCCGTGGGAGTCGTGCAAAGGGCTCAAGTTCCGCATCAAGCCCTCTGCAGCGTCCTCGACGTCCAAAGCGAAGGGCGTGAGTCATCGATCGGCGTCGCACCTCCGAGACAAGTCGTCCCATCGTCGTCCTTTGAACACCGGGAAGAAGAGGTCAGAGCAGATCGTAATTTCATTACGGCGGCGGCAGCTGCAGCAGCAGCAAGAGTCCATTCCCTCTATTCCCCCCTCCCCCCCCCATCTCCTGACACGTTCTGATGAACCTCTATAGAGGGAGGAGAATCTATAGAGGCAAATAACTGTCTCTCATCCACCCCGCAAAAAATAATTCCTTGATCTACGTATCATTTTTANATAACTGTCTCTCATCCACCCCGCAAAAAATAATTCCTTGATCTACGTATCATTTTTACCCTCCAAGTTTCTTATATGTGTCCATTCTGTATTCTGTTATTTTGAATAAAGTGTTTACTGAAATTTGACAGTCAAACACAAATCCGTCTCACTAAGAGCCCTAAAACGTGAGCATTAGGAACACGGAGGGTAGAGTTCCGTAATTCCTTGGCCTCAGCACACGGAGGTGTAGCCAAAATCTTTCCGAGTGTTTTGACTCCAGTTGAAACATAGCACTCATTTTACAGCAGGTTGAGTAGGTCTGGAACTCAGTCTGGACGTTGACGGACAAGGAAAATTTCCTCACCCCACTGAGGATACGCGTTATTGATATAGATCCCGCATAGTCTCTCGTGATACTTCCGGAAATGTGTTCCTATTTTATTCTGGTTATTATAAATGTGCTCTGTCACATCTGCAATATTTACGTGAGGTTTTTTAGAATTCCGTATTGTCTCGAGTCCAGTTTTACTGCCTCACTTGAGACATCGTGAGGCTGCCTACTAAATGTCTGTCTCACTAACTTTTCAATTATCTTGATACTTTTCCAGCAAAAATTTATGCTATGAATGAAACGTAAAACTCGCGTTCTGTCACAACAGTTCACGCTGCGGTCTCAATGTACCAGCTACATCGTGGTGCTCTTAAGATTCAGCGTTATCATTATAAAATTCTTACTTGTTTACTGAAGCGTCTATAAGTTAAACCGTCGCAACGTCATGTGAGTGCTGGTGCCCAGATGCTGTTGTATAATCTGTTGTTCGTCTATCCGCTAGGACGCGTAGCCGAGAGAAGAAGCAGAAGAAGGCAGCTGTCGCCTCGACTGCTGCTGTGGTGGCCAAAGCGTCTTCCCATGACTCTGGATCCAGCAGCACGACCAAGGAACAGATGAACAGCGACAGTGCCACATGCGTGGAAGCCGTGGGTTCCAATCCTGCCGCCGCCGCCGCCGCTTGCAAGGAGGATCCTCGATCGGCTTCCTTGGACACGTGGCAAATGGACGTGACGGGGGTGCGCGCCTTCTACAGATCGAAGGTACAAATCAATTACTTGGACCGCAGCGCCTGACAAAGTGGCTGACATCTGGTGGCGAAGGAATAAACTAACATTTCTCGAGCAAGATGGTCTTCGCGCGCGCTCTCTCTCTCTCTCTCTTACATCTCAGTTGGGAAGTAAAGTTAGAGATGTTCGGTTGTCCGTTGGTGCTGCTGGCGACTTGCTCGCAAACGTAACTCGAAATAATGATACCTGACTGCTGTGTTCTGAATGTAAAAGTTGAGGTTGACGTGTGGCGCTGATCCCTCTGTCAAAGATTTGGCATACGCGTCACTTTTCCTCGAGACTCACCGTTACGGGCAATAGTTGGAGGCAAGGAGAGCTTTCTAAGACCAGATTGCATCGGTGTCTACGTGATAGTGCTATATCACCTATTGACCGATTTCTCCCCAGGCACATCCGTGTCCCTGCAAGGCCCTCTTTTTGCCCCCACTGTTAGCACTTGGCTAGCGTACGTGCTCGAAACTCACTCATTCCGGCTTCAATTCCCAGAAGAAAAATGATTTTCACTTCAATGTCCCATGTGTTTATGTAACCCTACCTCTATCCACCTCCTCCTGCTCCTAGTGTCAATAACTCTTACCGTTACTAACTAATCCATATAACACCTCCACGTGAGCCAAGTACNCCTAGTGTCAATAACTCTTACCGTTACTAACTAATCCATATAACACCTCCACGTGAGCCAAGTACTTGAACCCAGCTATCCACCCACCACCCGCCTCCTATCGGTCCCTGTAGATAAGCTTCAGTAGAACGCTACAATTCCCATTTATAAATACTTCAATAAAAAAGACAAAATGTACATCCACATGCAAAAGGACATTTCATGGTGCCTGCTACACGCATTTTCATACGCCAACTGCAAAATGTAGTACTGACTATATCACTTTTGCTAGTGGATAGTGCTACTGTTAGGAGTAATTATCATAATGTATTATTACAATATATAATGTATTTACACTTGAGCTAGCTCCTCAACTGAACCTGGATCTTGACTCCAAAATTTAGAAACAAAAATATTAAAAAGTAATAAACATAGCTCCCAATATCAATCTGAGCACAAGAGAAGTACTTGAAAGTCTGTTATATAATTATAATGTATTATGTAACAGATTTAGTGACAACAATTTCTACAAGAAATCGAGAAATTAATATCCCTAAACATACTAAAACAATAAGCAAAAAAGGCCATTTTGTAATTGCTTGTAAATACTATGGTCGTTTGCCAATAAATCTCAAAACTCTCAATTACAGCAATAAGTGCTTTTGGGCAGTTACGCATTTTCCTCTTTCTTTGTGTTTCCTGTGCGCGAGCAGCGCAGCAGCGATCTTCCTGCCAAACGCGTCGCAGCCGCTCGACGAGTCCCCTCGCTGCTCGGAACGGTGCGGAGTAGTGGCACAACTGCTATGGACGTACCACCCTCCATTTTCTTTAAAATTGTGAGAAACCACATTCAAAAAGGAAAAAAAAAATACGGAAAATCTTGCTTTGGGAGGGTTCAGTATCAAATATAACTGTCTAAATGGACCAAAAATGATTCTACGATATGTATTTCGATACCCTGAATCAGGATTCGGAGCCAGAGAATTTCATCTGTATGATATTTAGCGAGATGAGGGCATTGAAAGCTGTGAATATCTCTTCCAGGTGAGAAATGATGTTTCCCTTACTCCTTTTTCCTTTTGTGACCAACTCTTTGATCTTCAAACGATCTCTCCAACGCATTTCTTTTTTTTCTTTCTTTTCTTCTGTGTTTTTTGCTTCGTTTTCCCTTTTAAACTTCCAACAGAAAGATTTCGTATTAACATCCCACCTTCCATTTTCAGACCATTTTCTTGTTCTTCGCTGTAGTCTCCGAGGTTGTTCGGAAAATAGTCAAAAGATCAGAGTTTAGGAAATGCAATTTCAAGTTCACTTGACAACCCAGCTGAGTGAAGTTTCTCAATGACTTTTTCTCAGAAATTTCTGAATGACTTTCTTTAAAACTTATCCAGGCAGCTTTTTCTGTATCTTACATTTCTTTTTTTCTTTTTTGTCTCTGATTGCGGCACGGTTTGAGGACCATCGAAAACGCCTTCGTTCAGATGAACATAAAATATTTCGTGAAACGTTTCTCTTAAATATTCAAAACAGTCGCCATTTCGTTGTCAAAAAATTTGACAAACTGTTTCGTAAGACAAAGTTTTTAGTTTGATATGGAGAGAGACAGGGGCAGCAGAATATTTGAAGGATCAACCAAAGGGTTGCAAAGGATGATGTTTTTCAAATCTGTTCTTCTCTCTCTTCATAAAATGTGTTTCTTTCTTCTGTCTCTACTATCCCACGGACATCAAGAAGCAAAAGGATGTTTTGTAAATCGTGATTGGTGTTCAAGAACCGAAGTCGAAATCTTAAAGATCACCACAAATTTTCCATTAGTGTTTTTCATATTTCAATTTCTTCAATACTATTTTTGTAAATTCTTGTGCGTTTCTTTCAGCTTCGTTGAGTTGGCTGCTATTGGAATCCAAGCGAACGTATTCCCGTTGTATAGAAGAACTGCTTTAAGGCTCTGTTCTGAAGAGTCAATGAATAGTCTCCACTCTTCATCTTTATAAATATCATATAGCTCAAATTCTCTAACTCAGAATTCTCAATCAGGGCATCAAAATACACATCTTACAATCATTTNTTTAGTTGATTCCGACAGTTATATCTGAAGCTGAACCCACTGAAAGCAGGATTTTCCGAATTTTTCCTATTTAAAGGTGGATTTTCGTTATTTTATAGGAAATGGAGGTTGATTAAGCAATTTAGGCTCCAAATTCGGATTCAACGCGTCAAAATACATTAGATTAGTCTTTGGTTAAGACCACTTTTCATTTTTCGTGTGCCAGTGTAATGTATTTTATTTCACCAAATCAATTGGTACATATAACAAACGTGTAATATTATCTACACATTCAACAGAGTTATTAAGCGGATATTTCTTTTCTTTTTAATTATATCGGTATTTACTTCATCTTGTGCCTTCATATTTGTCCCCAGCGCGTGAAAGAATATTTTACCTTTAATTTATGTCGCTTATTACACGGAATCAGATTAATCAACGTATTTATTTTGATGCTCTATTGGTTCGTTGTTATCTTGCAGTTGACTTGCATTCCTTTTCTCTTTTGCTTCGTATGACGTATTCCCGTCTTTCATCACATAGTTGACCTCCTCGTCTCCGCCGCCGCCGCCGCTCTGCCCCCAACATGACCTTTTGTCTGTCTCTCCTGTCTTCCCTGTCCGTGCTGTACATTGCCGAAAATTCCCAATTCCCATAAGTATTTCTAACATCTCTCTTGGCGGAGAAATGCAAGATTTTTCTCTAATACTCTCCATTTTTCCATTTAACTTTAACTTCTGGTATGTCTTTGTAAGCATGTCTTCCTACTTCTGCTTTATCCCATCGAAAACAGCTGGCGTCGTGGAAATGCTGTTGACAGAACCCTATCCTGCGCCAAAATGCAAAGATGGAACCATCAGTTTTGGAGGGACAACCTGCCTCATAATTGTGTCTTCTTATTTAATTTGAGAACCTAATAGAAAAGGAAACATTTTTTTCGTTCGCTCTTAAAATTGTTTTCTATGCATTCGGGTACTCTAACCTCAACGCTTTGAAGAGAGTGGCAGAGGCGTTCAATGGATCCCTTCTATTTAAACATTTCCGAACCTAAATTTTTTGTTCGTCGTACTTTGTGATTCGATGAGTTGGCTCCCGTGAAAACTGTCTGTCCCATTATGGTCCTCGAGTAAAGGAGGCCACAAAGAAGTACCGTATTATCATAAAAAAAATCTTTTCTTATGAAAAGTTAATCGAAGAAATAACATTGGGAATACTTTTTGTCAAATACAAGTAAATGTACGCCGACGAAGCATTTATAAATACATTAGTTATACATTATTAGTTAAATAAGTGAGAAATTATACAGAGAATACTTTTGTATAAGAATGAGAGGGTGTAAATCTAAGTTGAGACTGTATTGTTAGGATCGTATCTATATCGAAGTGAAACCTTTTTTTCTTTAGGAATCAAGGATGGTTGCAATCCCAGAAGGATCCCCCCGGAAGAACGTTTCGCCCGCGCCCTCGCTTTCAAGGGAGGTCAATCAACGAATGCCCTTTTGCAAGTGCAATCCGCAGGTACACACTTACATTAGACATTTAAAACAGGTCTAAGTGTTCCCAGCGTGGGAGCCACCTGTGGGCACTTATCCCCGGAATGGAGACGTGACCCAGGTTCACGGAAACAGGCCTCTGGTGGATGTTGCGTGGAACTTACTTGGGTGGTGCAGTGGACAGCACGCATGCGGCGAGAACGGATTCCCGGGTTCGAATTCCGTTCAGACACAATTTTCACTTGGATGTAGACGATGTATTTAAAACTGACGGATACAAAGCATAGTAAGTGCTTGTATTGTGAAAAGTTTTGTGAAAAGATCAAATTCTGCGATTTGAACCTTTCAAAGTGGATGACTAGTTTTTCATCTTTAATCTGCCTGTCTGATTTATTATCGTAGCTCCAGATAATTAGCAGTAAAAAATTCCAACGGGAGATTTCCTCCTGTTTCACCATTAGACATCTACTATCTGTTATAGAAATTCTTCTATAACTTCACAACAACATTTGATTTGTGGAAGCGTATTTGGATCGAAATTGCAGTTGGGTCAAATCTCTCATTGAACACTATTTCCGAGATGGATTCATGCCACAAATGGCGATAGGTCTGAAAGTCCCTTCTTTTACTGGCCCCTCTTTCCATCCTGGCCCGGGTTTTTCTCCGTTTCTCCTTCGGGT
>NNCF01127104.1:47153-72529 GCA_002313205.1 Laupala kohalensis | reverse complement strand
CATATTTACAAGAATAATTCACCAAAAAAACTGTGGAAAATACTCTTCTAATGAAAATGGCAGCCGTTTTGTCACGTGACTGAAGACAATGCGACCCTTTTGTCAGAGAAGGAGTGAAACGAAGGAGTCTAAATTTATTATCGATTTTTAAAATCACAAAATAATTGTTTTCGTTCGATATAAAAAAATCAGTAGAATAAATTATTAATTAATAAGAAGTGCTTCGGTGAATATTTTGAAGCTCCCTGGATAGTTGGCAAATTGACTTTTGTCTACGCGCACGAAATGCCTTATAAAAATAACGCTTTTTTTACCCCTGCGGTGCGCGCGTCTGCCGCACTGAGTAAGGATACCGTTGAACTCTATCTTATCCCGATTTCCTACATGCAAATAAGGTTTTATGACCATACATGGTTGGATGAATCAAACGGCCAGTGCAGAAAATGGCGCTACGGTACAAGGTGCGGCGAGGAGATGAAGTTGGAATACATTTGAGAGACATATCCCGGACAGACAAGAAATGAAGAAAGGAAAATACCGATACTTTAATGAATTGCGATGGAAAAGGGAAGAGAAAGTGATACGTTTATTCAAAATCCTGTTCTCTCAAAGACAGACGAAACGAAATGATGGTGCAGCACTCGTGCGAATTCTAGCGGATCAACGTCTACCTGGCGAAAATACACAAAATGCCTACAAGACGGTGGAAAGGACGGGAACAGGAGAGAGGGAGGAAGATGAAGGGGGAAGGGGAGTATGTGTGTGTGTGTGTGGGGGGGGGAAAGATCGGTCGCGGTGGATAAAACGGATGCGGACGAAAGAGAATGGCGGAACGCAACGCTGATGTAAAAAGAGTTTACAATATAATGGAAGAGACAAAGTGTTTACACGAAGAGACATGAAGTGTAGTGGCGTGAGGAGGAGGAGGAGGAGGAGGAGGAGGAGGAGAGAGCGAGAGACAGGAGATTAGTTGAGATATTATTTACGTATTGCGAGAACTAGGACTCTGGAGACATTAAGTGAATGCAAACAGAGGTAAATATATAAAGGGGAATATTCCCTGGTAATAGACAGAAGTCAAAGAAACAGGTTATAGTGCATGAAATGAAGAGAAAAAAAGGAAAACTCAAAGTGACATGTATAATATATTGAAGTAGATTTCATCACAAATTTTATTTATGTCAGACAATCGGGTGACAGAATTAGGAAGTAGTTGCCAGAATTATCCGGAATTCATCGATTGAACACAATTGCCGCGTTCAGTGCGGTTAAAATTGACCAGTCAGAGTTTCCTTGGAACTTATTAACAATACCAATATCACCTCCCAACATGAAACAGTGCATCAACATTAAATGAAAAATCTTTCGCTTTATTCAGAAATTTTTAAATCACTGATCTAGGAAATTGAAGAAAATCTTCCGAGAGAATATCACTAAATCACTTAAAACTAAATTTAAACTGAATATTAATTCTTTTTTTGGGGGTAGAATCACTCCCATTTGCGCAAATGTNTCCGAGAGAATATCACTAAATCACTTAAAACTAAATTTAAACTGAATATTGATTGTTTTCCGGGGTAGAATCACTCCCATTTGCGCAAATGTAGGGAAAAGGGAGAGGAAACAACTATAGGAAGATGGCAGAGATGTGGAACTGTGGTTTTCTCTCTTTCCCTAGAGGGTTGGTTTCTAAACATGGAATTGCTAAGACGCAATAAGGAACGGATGTTTAAACATAACTACGGACATGGAGAGAGTCTTGTAGTTTAATCATTTGCGGAAATGTGGTTTTGTGGTTTGTGGCAGGAGTGTGGAGCATCGCGCGATCACGTGTGCCACATGTGCCCCACGTGTGGGAATCCCGTTCAGCAACAGCAGCAGCAGCAGCAACAACAACAGCAGACGTGGGGCAAAACACCGAACACCCCTCCTTCCGTGCAACAACAGGTAAATGCAGCAACGACGACAACTTGATCTGATAGGAATCGCTACGTACAATTAAAGCACCAAAAATTTCTGAAAACGAGTATCGTGTGATTTGAAATTGAAAAAAAAAAAAACTTGCAAATATAATTGATAGTGAAATACATTGCGTGTTATGGAGAAGACAATTATTTTCAAAAAAAGATCGATTTTTAAATCAGGAAAGTGATCCAAGTTCACTTTTTTTTTGTAGTAATTTTTCCTTTGTAGCGTTCTTTGCGTTACGTTTATCCATAGCTCACCGTAAGGACATTTGAGGAAGCGATTTAACTGATTCAACTGAGGGAACCGATTCAGAGGCGCTTCGCTCTTTATACTTTATACTTCGTGCCTTTGAAATGAGGCAAAACACAGTTCCTGAATGTTGTTTCAACTTTGTTGCTATCTGATAGATAGAAATTAAATCATGTTTTTTCTTAGTTATTAATCATATTGTCGCGTTTTAAAACGATTAGAATAACAATAATAGAGAAAACTATTTGCATGCATCTCTGTGATTTGACCAACTTGGAATTTGCTTGGTTGAATGGGGGAGAAATTGCCATTTTGAACAATACGTAGCGAGTGCATAGTTTATACTGTGGACATATTATATTCATAAGACTAATTGTTTCAGTAATCTGGATTGGCAACGTCTTAGGCGCATCCTCTCATTGATAACATCGCATTTCTTATAATTTAAAAAAATATTATTAAATGTGATGAAATTAGTGACAATATGTCTCTTAGAATCATCGGTTGCAATCGTTAATTTCGTCAAAGCAATATTTCCCTGTAATATTTTCTGAAGTATTTTACTTTGACAAGTCCTTCTCCCTCGCTCCTTCCAGCTTTATTTTTGCTTTCTTCATTAAACTTGTGTTCCATTGAACTCGGTGTGTGCGGCGGAAGGAAAAATAGGGCGAAGGGGGCAGGGTTTCTATTCACCTTGCACATTGCATCGTAATTGCAAAAATCCCTTTGCCTGGATCTTCTTTCCCCACAGTGTTACCAAGATTCAAGTAGCATTTTTCTGTTATAATCTACTTCAATAAATGTATACGTCATGACAAATTAATGTAGAAGTTAGATTGTAACTTCATCCAAATTTCGCTTTAAACCTTCTGTGGAAATTTCGCTATTAGTGAATACAATTTTGTGGTGGCGCTGTGTCTTCTACGAACTGTGCACTTTGTGAACTCTGATATCTGTTTCTTTGAGGCGCCAACTGGACGCTTAATACGGTCAATGTCCATTGTTTTAATTGTATTTAATTTTATTATACGAGAGAAACTTTTTTCACTTCATGTCGTGTATCCCTCGTAGCGAATTCCGCGACATTGTCTCCGTTGGCCCCTGAGGTGCCCGAGGGGTTCACGGAGGGAAGGGCGTCGCACTTTCTTTGGTCTCGACATTAGGAGGGGGGAGGAGATGCGGCCGCCATCTTGACCGAAGGCTAACCTAACCTAACACTTATTTTACAGCAGAGAGGCTGAGTAGACCTCGGAGTCGGTGCAGATGTCGGCCCTTTTGGCGCATCCAACCAGAGCGACACAGCGCCACTGAGTTCACTGCTCTCTCACTGAGCCGCGATATTTATAGATTGTATCTGCGTGTTCTCGAATAGACCAACCAAGGACCGCGACAACGCGTGTTAGTAAGACTCAGTTCTGTGTGAGATTATTTACTAGAAACATCGAGAATTTTTTGGGGGAACAGCGTCTAGATAGAATGTAGACAGCTGTATCGGAGTATTACAACTGCTGTTGTTAGCCGCAGGGGGTGAACTTTTCAAACGCTACAACTATGCGAACTGAGGCATTGAAGTGAGAAGCTAGAAATGTTTCTGTTCCCACCGGGAATTGAACCCGGGATGACTTGGTGGCGAGGGAGCACGCTGACACCGTAGCCTCGGAGGGGCCTCTTATAGATTTTAACTACAGATATAATTGTCTTGTTTCTGTTTTTGTCGTGATTGTTCGCAGGTTGTGCAGAGACCCATCCAACGCGCGCGCAACGCTTCCCCTGAAGCCGTGGCCGCCGCCGCCATGGCACCCCCTGCAGTCGTGGTGGCCTTCGCGTCTGCGGCGTCGTGTCTCCCTTCGGAGGCGGCTTCTCACGGCGCCGTGGCCATCTCCACCTTGGGCACCCCTCCTTCCGCGTCGGGAGGGTGCGCGGTGGTGGGCGTGGGAGAGACGCCTACCGTGGAAGTGATTCGCTCCGTGTCGGAACGCGCCCCTGTCACCCCTACAGTGACCTCGTCGTCCCACAAGGAGACGTTGCCTGCAGGAGCAGCAGCAGTCGCCGCTCATAAGGCTGCAGGTCAGGTTAGATTTACGGCACGAACTATAGCGCATTGCTTTTCAAGCGATTTCAAGCAAAGGTACAGAGTTTTACGACTGGGATGTGACAAGTAGGATGAAGTATATTGAGAGAAAATGACTGGGGAAATTTTGTGATGACACAAAAGGCAAAGTTTGAAAACTTCATCGTGGAAATCATGTCATAAAGAAGTAGAACAGCACGATAATAGAAGACTGAACCCGTCTCTCCGTGGCGAGAAAATAACTATGAAAGAGACACCAATCCGGGCAATATCCTCGTGAAGTAGAAATGGGAGGAGATTAACAAAATAAATGTAAAATAATATATTGTTTAAGTTTGGTGTGTCGTAATAAGAGAACAAGTCGTACCCTCTTCCAAAGCTTGAGAACTTGGTGGTTGTCTTTTCCTGATGACGCTGATCCCTGTTGTTAACATTTTGTCCCAAGAAGTTGTTTAGGATTTCCACAAATCGAGAGAGTAGTGGCGTAGCTTTGACACGGCTAACGCTAAGATTTCCGTTGAGTGATAAAGAAACACTAATTAAACAGTTTTGTAGTTAATGAAAGAGAGGACATAAAACACATAAAAGATACTCATGTTGAGGAAGGCGAATGCCTAAAAATGTGCGAGTTTCTTTACGACGTTTATATACTAGTATATATATTACAAATGTTGAACCATAAGCCGTGGTGATTAAAAAACAGGGGACGAGACGAAAAATTCTAGTTCTATGCTTGAAAGAGTGTGGCGTGTTGTTGCGAATTGTACCACGAGATTGTGTTTGTGCACAACGATGCTGGTGTCAGCGAATGCACTAAAGGTCAGTCAGTGAATGACAGCGTTCGAGAATGTAGGTCACAAAGCTAGAGCAACGCTTGTACATTAACATAGCAGAAATGCGCAGCAGTGCCATAACAGAGTTGTGAGAAGCAGAAGGTATGCGCGCCATGTCCTATAGAACAGAAACAAGATGGGTGGAGGCATTCTCACTACAGATCCTTCTCGCGCAGAACGTCGAGTGTCTATAGACAAAGATTATGGTGATCGAACAGGGTTTGAAGTGTGGTCAGGGTGCTGGACTGTTGTAGACTTGCAAGAGCACACAGGAATACCAGCAGAAAGAATGCATCTCATTTTAAAAACGGAACCTCCTGATGCGCAAGGTTTGTTCAAAGTTTGGAGCCGCGTCACTTAAGTGACGTGAAGAAGTGGTCTCGTAACGATACATATCCTATCAATATCGAGAGGTTTAAGTAAGACAAGACACGATGAATCGCATCATTGCAGTCGATGAAACATGGGCACGTGACTACGAACCTGAACAAGTGACTGTCACGGGAATGACGTCATCCAACGTCGCCACGAAAAAAAAGAGGATGCGATAAAATATGTCGCCCAATAAAGTAACGGTTATTCTTACATACGATTGTAAGGTGTTTTTGTGTGACATCTAATGCGTCAGGGGTAGACTGTGAATGCAGCTCATTACAATTAGTTTTTGATGTACGAATTGCGCCCTGCAGTAAGGTTCAAGGGTCCACAATGTTTGGACGTGGCCATTGTACCACACGATAATGCGACAAGTAACACAGCAGCCATACATAGTTCAGCGTCGCTTGCAGCGGTAGGAATGGGAGGTTCTACCGCACCCGCCGTATTCTCCTGATCTGAATCCATGTGACCTCGATCTTATCCTAAAAAATTAGAAGTCATTGTGCGGGAGACGTTTTGCTGACGAACAAAATCGCAACAGTATTGCGACGGGATGCGGCGCACGTCAGCATACAGCGGATGCTTGAGGAGGAGGATGAGGAGGGGGGTCTTTAACCGGCGGAGACTCGTCTTTTGTGCGCAGTACGCGTATGTAATTTGTTCTCCATATCGCAACAAAACGATGTTCGTAAGCACACGCCTGAGTTTTTTTCTCATTCCTTCCAAATTCCTGCATTCGTAAGCTCATGCAACACGCAACGAAACGAGCATCTTGGATTCCCGTTTATGAGAAAAGAAAATAGTTGTCATGACTTATGGTTCACCCCTCTTGTATATGTACACAGAATGTCTTTAGAAGTCCTTTTGTACAAAATGGGAGGGATGATGAGAGAGCACATTAATAGGGACAAAAACAATATCCGGAAATGTGACCAGGGATGTAAGGGAATGAAACGACACAGAGACAAGGCAAAATGGTGTGTAAAGTGCTTTGTTAGTGGTGTCGAAAGTCCATCATTACGCCTTCGCTCAGTTGGGGTGTTTCCCTCTTTAAGGGGAACTGAGTTTGAAAGTCCATCACGGCGCCTTGACTTGTCTCTTGTGGTCGCTGCTTCATTGTAGTTTGTGGTGTTGTGCCCACAGAAGGAGGAGGAGGAGGAGGCGGCTCGATTGCGACGTCGTCCTCATTCGAAACGTCGCAAGGCATTGGTGGATCGCACCACGTGTTTTCAGCGATGGGCGCGAGCAGCATCAACAATACCAACATAAATAGCAACAAGAACAACAACGTGAGAGGCAACAGTCGCTGTAGCGTGCAACGGCGCTCTTCCAGTCAACACGCAGCGGAAACAACAACAGCAACAACGACGTCAGCCGCCGCAGCCGCCCCCACGGGATCTGCGCAGCGCTGCCACGTGTTACCTGCGACTCGAAGACAAGGTATATATTTGGACAAGGTGGCTGACATCTGGTGGCGAGAGACCAAACTAACATTTCCCGGGCAAGGTGGTGTTACACAGTATTACAGGGTCATATTCCTTTGTCAAAAATCGATGATGTAATGCAATGCAGAAACTTTCATGGTATTTCAGCTATGATCATTCTCTCTGACGATCAACACGGTTTTAGGAAATCCTTTTCCACTACAAGCGCCATATTTTCCTCCTTAAACGATGTTACCACATCTCTAGACAGTGGAGAAAATCCTCAGTGTGTTTTTCTTGACTTATCCAAAGCTTTCGATGTCATCGATCACGGAATTCTCCTTACCAAATTGCATTCTTTAGGCATTCGTGGACTTCCACATCAATGGCTAACTTCTTATTTAAAAGATAGATATCAACAAGTAGAAATATCCTATACTAAAAATAAAATACTTGAGCGTTGTCTTTCAGAAACAAAGCCACTTACTTGCGGAGTACCCCAAGGATCAATTCTCGGCCCTATACTCTTTTTATTGTATGTGAACGACATGTCATCATCCACATCAGATTGCAAAATGGTTCTTTTTGCTGATGACACTAATTTACTATGTAAACACGCCAATGCTCAAAAAGTTTTGTCTAACCTTTCGACTTGGTTCCATGCAAATCGTCTCATTGTAAACACTGACAAAACAGTGTCTATGTCATTTCACAATAGTATCACAAAATCTTTACCCCAGGTTTCTCTTTCTTTAAACGGAACACAATTAAAAACTGTTACAAATACAAAATTCTTAGGTCTCCATATTCAAGACAACCTCAAATGGAATTGTCACATTGACAATCTTAATTCCCAATTAAGCAAATTGTGTTACGCATTCCGAATCTTAGTTAACGCAGTTAGTCCACGTATTTCCCGTTGCGTATATTTTGCAAACGTTTACTCCCATTTACGTTACGGCATTACCTTCTGGGGTAATTCCGGTCAGAGTATTCAAACTTTCAGAATTCAGAAGAGGATAGTTCGGATAATTTGTAAATCTCACCCCCGAAACTCTTGTAAACCTTTATTCAAGGAATTAAATATCTTAACACTTCCCTGCATTTATATTTATGAAACGGTCGTGTTTGTTAAGACCGAATTACTGAAGCACCACCCTTGCTTTATACGAAACAGTCTCGTTCACGAACACTATACACGCAATAGTAGTAATATTCATCGCCCTAGAGTGTCAACCACTCTTTGCCAAAAGGGACCATACCATTCGGGAATCGTTCTATATAATTCCCTGCCCAAGAATATAAAAGATATTATGAAATTGAATATCTTCAAATCCGCGGTTAAAAACTACCTCCTGCACCAGTGCTTCTACACTGTAAAAGAATTTATTGATTTTAACAAAAGTTAAATTCGTCTTGTGCTTTATCACGCCATTGCTGTAGTACTTTTTAAACAACTTATAACAATTTCAAAAACTATTTTCTTGCATGATTGTGTTGTCTTATGGCTCATATTAATTTAGTTTTATGTGTACTCAACATTGGCACGTTTGTGTACATAAATTCTGTAGCCCCATCCTGGCCCGGGTTTTTCTCCGGTTTTCCTTCGGGTAGAGGCGGATTTATCATACAGGTTCTCTAGGCTTTGTCTAGGGGCGGGTCTATTGTAACAATAAATCGTGAATTTAGTGTTATTTCAATTTTTAAGCACTATACTCAGAATAATCTATAGTTCGATAATAACTTACATGTAATTTTTTGCTTAAAATTACAAACATATTGACATTCTATTAGTATTATAACTCGCAGCTAACTTTTTATCTTATCTAGGAATTTTTGTTGAATTTTTTGAATCCGCCTCTGCCTTAGGGCCCTTGATCGGAATTGATGGGATGGTCCCTTGCTTGCTTCCGGAGAGTAGATTAGTTGTTTTTTTTTCCTCCACGTGGTCATACGCAGTTTGTACTGTTTTTTGACAATAAATTTATTATTATTATTATACCTATGACATAAATGAAATACCGTAAAAGTTTATCAACTATGATCATATACCCGTGATCTCTCGTTGAGGGAACCTTTGATAATATCTTATCTTTTATATGACTTACACATATATGACGGTATAATACCTCTCTCTCTCTCTCTCTCACTTGGGAAGTAAAGCTAGAGCTGTTCGGTCGTTTGTTGGTGCTGCCAGTTACTTCTTCTGGTTTCGTAGATATCGAAATGTGCGAAATTTGAGGAGAAATGAATGCGAGATAAACACGTGTCCCAACCCTTAGCACTGTTGAACCCTCCTCTATCACAGAATTTGGACAGGGTTCTACCCCATTTTGTTTATGTGTTAAAGACATAATATAAAAAATTCAGGTTCTAAAAATATGTTTAGGTGTCTTAACAAGAATTTAAAATTTTAGAATTTGAAAACTCGGTACTGACCTCTAAAATTATACTTTTGAAATATTTTTTTAATGGAAGTCTTACCATAAGACATAAACAAAATGTGGTAGAACGCTCTCTACGCTTCAGAAGTTTTTTAAGAACCACCGTAACATATATAGCTCCCGGTTTCACTGACAATTGTTTGAGGCTCTTAAAATAATTGCGCTTTTAAAAGGATTGTTTGAATATTGTGGAATAGTTCCAAAATTTTATACTTCTTTGTGTAATTAAAAAATATATATAGCACGAAATTTCATTTATGTTTGTAGGGATTTTTAGGGACGATTTTGCTCAGTGGGAAAAAATACTAAAAGGAAATGAAGAGACTCTCTTTTCGATTCGCATGAAGACTCATGTTTCCTCCCTCTTTTCAACACGATTTAACTTTTAAGAAGAAAAGAAGAGAAACATGAACACTGAGTTCCATACGTTCAATTTGTATATTACGCGCATTCAATTACTTACTTGTCCTTCACGTGGACATAGTCAGATTTTAACTGCAGCTGTTTTGACAATAAATTATTATTTTTTATTTATTTATTTCCAGAGTAACGGGGTTGATGTTGGTACAGAGCTTGTGCACAGTGCAGCCAACGCTTTTACTTCGCCATCGTCCATAAGAGTAATGATATTTGTACCTCGCGTAATGTTGGCAGGACATTCGAATTTCTCGAAACTTGAATCCATCGTCAACGTCGGACACCCATTCAGTGCACTTTTGATGTGGCTCTTGTGGCGCTGTTGCTGTTGCTGTTGCTGTTGTGTTCTTCCTTCTGCATCGAACATGTGGAACACGAATATAACCTAACCTTTTGTGTCTTTGTTTGTGTCTTTGTTATAAAAACTTGTATTTCTTCACATCAAACAGTATCAACTTGTGTCTATTTTGTAATATTTATTCGGATATTACTTGGATAACGTAGTAGTTGGCAGTTCGTGTTAGTAATGCACATTGCATATTTTTTTGGCGAAGTCACATGACATGGAGTAGACGGTGAAGAGGGAAACTTGACTCCTTCTTTCTCTAACACAAGAGAAGCGTTTCGTAAAACGTGGGAATCTCGTTGAAAGGTGACTTCGTTGCAGGACGTCGAGAGGCCGTGCGAAAGAGGTGCTCGACGTCCAAGTCCCCGGTGCGTTGCAATCCGTCGAGACGCTCCCAGTCGCCTTTCGCGCACAACAGCAAAGGACAGACGCTCGCCCTACAACGCAGTGCTGCCAACGCACGACCGCCCAGGTGAGCCAACGTTCCCAATGTATTTATAAGTCTTACTCCCTTTCGTGTTCAGTATGCTTCACTTCAATTGGAAGTTGAGTCATTTCGTTACACTTGTCTTGGCGAGGTTCAGGCCATTTATGTCCCATCAGGCTCTTCCACTTAACATTCTTTGATGAGGGAAGGGAATATTTCGGGAAGGGGGCGCGTCGGTTCCATTTGTCTGGAGTAGGTGAGGGTGACTCACCACCAGTGCAACTGAGCAGGGTTTGATCCTGCGCTCTACGGCTCAGCGATATCTTGGTAGCTGACTCAATCAATGGACCACCGCAGCGTATTCGCTGTATTTAATCAAATATTTGACATATACTCAAATATCACAAACATGCCGTCCTGACATGGTCCGAACACGCAAATAACTCTGTAATGCCAAATGTGAAACAAAGCTCAGCCCCTCTTTCTGATTCTTCATCACTTACCATCCACTTATTTCTCTCTTTGAAACTAGTCAGATCTCTTTCAGAATTTCTAAGACGTAAATTAGATAAGAGTAATGTTGTCTTTCAACTTGTTAAATTAGTTGGCAGTGCCCTTATTTATGACAACATGTATTAATGACGCACAAACTCTTTAATCGTTCGTACTTTCACATTACGTTTCGGGGATGTATGTTCCCCCTCTTCAGATGTATTCTTCCTTTCTTCTTAAAATTCAACAAATCCTTATTGCAAATTATTTGGTGCACTTTATACTTGCTGAACGCTCTTAGATGCATGCGTATACTGATTAATACTGTGCTTGTTTCATTAATAGATGTTTTTGATAATGTTTGTCTTGTATGAAGAGTATTACTGTTGCACGGTCGTGTTTGGTCTTATGTCTTTGCATTTTCTTGTAAATTTTGTTGGAAGTCCACTGGAATGTGTTATTTCCACATTTGATGGTATTTGGAATAATGTTAAAATTTCTACATAGAGTAAAAAAGTTGACCTGCATCATAAGGACGATCAGCCTAATATTATAATGACATCTATTAATGAAACAAGCACAGTATTAATCAGTATACACATGCATCTAAGAGCGTTCAGCAAGTATAAAGTGCACCAAATAATTTGCAAAATTTCCACCTCGCACTTCGAGACGCAACGACCGGCTGCGTTTAGGACCCATTCATCGGCGCCCGAAACACGCGCCCCAGTGCATGCCGTGCTAAATTACTGGTCTTTATATTCTGGCATTACCACCCTCACGAATACTAGATCTTTCCCTTATTTTATTTCCGGATTTTTATAATAAAATAGTAATAAATAGTTATTTAGTGGGCAAAGCGCTCTTGAAGGGTTCGGGAATGCTCCTAAGTGAAGGTGTACGTGCTACGTGCCTGTCTTTGCCCGCGCAAAGGTCTCGCAGCGTGCGCGGCGCGTCCAAGGCGCGTACCAGTCGCGGAGGAAGCGGAGGGGGCTGCGCAGACATCGTGTGGCAAGCGCCTCACTTGCGTCAAGACTGCGTCACGGTGCCCGCGCAAGGCGGCGGCGCGACGCCCAGGCGCCGCAGCCGAACGCAGGCCCCGAGACTGTCCCCGGGACGCGGCTTCTTCATCGGCGGCGGTCAACAGGTGAAAAAAAAAAGTAGCTAATTAATGTCTAAAGTTAATGACGAATTAACCCAGAAAAAAGATTGTTATAATTTAAATTAAAAAACTATTGCATCTATAAAGCGAATATTATTCTTCGGAGTGGGAAATGTTCTCTTATTATTTATGCTGACTGCATTGACGTGAACGGGTAATGGTGACGTCCTTTGTATTAAACAAAAAAACAATAGTTCATGACTGAGAGATTCTCGTTAATTAAGACAACACTGCACGTCGTAATATACTCTAATATAATATTCGCCTAATATAGTAATTTTTGAGAAGACATTGAAAGTAGAGTGTTTTTATTTCGTCCGCTGACTTGTCACCAGACGAAAGTAAATTACCTTTTGACGACAAGGAAACTACAAACAAACGTGAAAACAATTCTAAAGAGAAAATATATTCTGCAGAAGAGACGAGTTGGCGATAGATTTCAGTTTAAAGAAATTGAAATAACGTTAGATACACTAATGGGAGACGGCGATGTAAAATTGTTGGCAGGGCAGTGTACACGTTCCGTATACAACATCAAACTAACTGTCAAGAGAGCAGTTACATACAAACTGCTTATAAACGCGTTGAGGGCAATAAACTATTTTACTGCTTTTACTTTACCAGAAACCAATAAACACAAAATGCGTTCCCTCGGTTCATGAATTCAATTACTCAGATCGTAAGTGTATCGTACTGTATTCGTTGTCTCTTGGGATTTTTGCGAATTGGCTCCAGGGGAGAGGAATATGTTTTATCATAATTTTGGCAAATGATATCTTCCAATGTATGTCGTATGCGTGTGTGTATCTTGGAGGCGCTTTTCTTTGAATCTGCCAATAGGGCTACTCCAAAGAGTTTAATGTGGTTGATAATTCATGTAATGAATACTAGAATATGAAATTAGGATTTTTAGGACGATGATGAATGTTTTGCAACCGATTGATCTAAGAAATATGTAAAAGGAAAGTTGAGAGAGGGGGGAACTACTCTCCAGATTTTTCTTCTTAGGTTTCATATTTTCTCTTTTTGAGTAAAGAAGCATCGCGTCAGTTGCAGGCGATTCGTGACAAGTGGCCTCCGGGGACGGCGGCGGGGGCGTCCCGCAAGGGGGTGGTTCAAGTGCAGACACCCCCAGGGACCTTCGCACCCTCCACCCCTGTGACGATGGTGGCGGCGGCTTCACAACCCCCGTCGCTTCCGCCCTCCACCGCCAGCCCCTCGGCCATGACATCCCCGCAGTTGGTGCCTCAACAGGGGGCGTATCGCCGACGGCCGCTGCGCGCACGACGCCTCGTCCTCAACGCCAAATGCCCCAGCCACTCTATCTCAAGGTACAACACTAATTACTCCGCACACCAGTAAAAATGGCCATTCAGTGGTCATTGAGAGTGTTAAATGCCAATTTTGCTATTTTTACTAGATGGCAATTTTATTACGTATTTGAAGATCGCTCAAAAAAAAATACTTTTCAAGGAAAATCATTGCAATTTTTACATTGCAATACTCACTAGATTTATGAAATTTAGTATTCAGTAAAGGGAGAAATAAATTATTCAGTTTTCATTCAAAACACTATTGTTCAAAGAATACTGATAGTTTCCGTATCAATGATTGTGTTTCAAATATTTTGCTATCCAAAAACAGCCAAAAAAACCTGACTTTTTCTTTTTCTCTGGTTCCTGAAGCAAAAATGGCCATTGTGTGTCTTTCTGTTATCGTCAAAGGGGCCATTGGTGGCCACTCGAAGTGAATGGCCGTATGGCGTGAACAGTTGGCCACTCAATAGCCATTTTTGCTTCAGGAATGTCAAGAAAACGTCAAACGTAGTTTTGAGAAAAACGCAAAATTGCAATTTCTTCTGCGTGTAATATTGCAATTTAATCCCAATGCGAAGTGAGTGATTTAAGGTAGTACTGTAGCGTAGGAAGAATTTAAATCACTAAAATATCTCAAACCTGCATAAACAAACAGAGTAGCATGTGTTTATTTCGGTTTCAACGTTAGAAAAACATTCCTCGCCGGCGGCCATTGAAATGAAACGATTGCAATTAGAGTTGACGGTGTGATGCGTTGCGTTTTATGGAGAAAACATTTATTTTCAAGTAAAGACCAACATTGAAATGGAGAAAGTGCTGAGGGAAGAAGCTTTCTCTTTGATTTGTAGTTAATTTCCCTTCGCAGTACTTTTCACGTCACTTTTATTTTTGTCAACGGACATTTCACTTTTTCTGAGGTAAATCATCTTCTGCATTCGTGAATATTGTTTATACTAGACTATTAAGTGATGGATATAAATTATTCATATTGTTGTGGTATGAAACTAGAAGAATAAAAATGAAGCAAACAAGTCTATTTGTGACGACGTGTGTTAGATCTCGTTGCGGATCCGCGATGCGCCGTCGCTACTCCGGTGCTTTGCTCAAGAAGAAGGTGACGGGAGGCGCCGAGAACAGCGTCTCAGGCCGATGCACCAACTGCAGGTACCACAAAGCACACGAGACACTATTTCATTCTCCTAGATTTATTTTAACATTTTCACTCAATCATCGCTTATTTCATTTTACTGTCTCTTGAGAAACAAACGTAGGGACGCCATTTTAGTCACTCTGAGTCACTGCCTCTTAGATGAAGATGATGCGTGGTCGGAAGATCCTCCGAAGTATGAGAATCTAGTCGATAGTCCTGGGAATCTTCTTCGACTTGTCATCTTTCTCTTACATATAAAGTACTTTCGGGAGTTATGAGAAATTCCGCATAGCGTTTTTCTTCCATCGCTTGCGATTCATAAAGATGCACTCGACAATGTTTCGGCCATTCGTCTTGAAACGATAGATGCATTGAAACCAAAAGCATTGGTGTGAAAATAAATAGGAATTTAGTTTCAAAAATCCGTTACAAAGTGCGTCTGGCCGCGCGGAGGATATTAAACAAGTTTACTCTCCGGGAGCAAGCAAGGGATCATCCGATCCATTCCGATCAAGGGCAGAAGGCGGATTGAATAGATAAGAATAAAATGTTAGCGGCGAGTCGTAATATGAACAGAATAGCAACAAATGTGTATTTAATAAAACACAAATCAATGTTATGGAAGTAGACATAATTCGAAATATCGTATCTATAAACACAACCCCTTAGGCACGAGCCTAGAGAGCCTGTATTTAAAATCCGCCTCTACCGGAAGGAAAACCGGACTTTGTTGACCGTGTTGTGCTTTGTGAATTATTGTTTGTAGGCGTAGCAACAAAGCGAAGAGGAAATCCGTGTATGACACGGGACCCACGAACGCCGTCGGCTTCGGAAGGAGTCGAGTCGTCAACCGCTTCAGAGACAGTCTTCAGCGAAGATCACGGGTCATGTGAAGAGGAACTAACTCTTCCTGCGCCTGCTTCCGCATTTGGTCCTTGATCTCGAGTGATTTAAAATCGGATTTCGGTCTCTGCTCCAGACGAAGGACGAAGGACAAGTTGCTCTCTCTGCCTTTTGTTTTCCAACACGCGATTCCATTGTTTCTTACGTCACGCAAAAGTAAAAACACATGACTGCTGAATATGCCACGAAGTTGCTATATTGCTACCAGAAAGAGTTTAAGTATGTAATCTTCCTTATTTTTCCCAAAAGACAAGTAATTGCATCATTAAAAATAATAAAGCATTAAAAATCGACTCACCTTCATTATTGCTGCTTTGTTAAAAACTCGGACTATTTGTAATATTTCCTATGTATTGTTCTTATCATGAAAATTTTCTCCTTTGTTGCGTGCCATATTGGAGAAAAGAAACATAATTAATTATTCTGGATGATTGTCATTTTCATTATACATTTTGTAATCTTTTAATAGTTAAATAAATTTTATTTTGATACGTCGTGGATTAGGAAGATTTGTAGTCGTCACAATGGCAATTAAAATGTTTTGAGAGTAATGGAATTCTGACAAAACACTGATGAATCTCTGGTCAAACAACTTTCTTTGCTTCTCTGTCGTATTCTGTCACGTCACGCGTGATTGGCGATTGTCTCGGAATACTTGGGACTTGAGGAGCCGATCTTCACTAAGAAAACCACGAGGGTACTGATCAGAATACGAAATCTTTTAAGCGTCAACAAGTTCATTGCAGTGCGCAGGTCCCAGGTGTGCCATCTGATCATTTTAAAGGGAGTAACTTTTCGAAACTTTTTGGAAACATCATCAACGCTAAGCGGAAAAAAAAGTATTAGGATTCATCTTATACGAAGTGACACTAACACCAAAAGTCAAAAACAAAACAAATTTCATCTTTCGTTATTTATTTTGTACATTGCTAGCGAAGTAATATAACCAGTAGACTCTGTACACAGAGACAGAGTCCCCCACAGACTGGTTCGACGTGCTTCTGGAACATGCGTCGTGTCGAACGCAGAAGCACACGGCGTTGAGAGCGCGAATGAAAATTTGGACGATATGAATACAACCGATCCTTTTAGAGAAGTGTTCCAAGTTTTAGTTGTAATGATGGAAGTAGTTCCTGGAGGTCTGCAGCTTAGCATACCGTTCGCTTGAAAGGAGTTTATGAGTATCTTTCGAGTATTATACATAGCACCCAAAATCGCCATTAACAAAAGAAACTTCATCGACCGTTATTCATTTTATTCATTGCTAGTGAAATAATATTTATTTCCGAAAAGGAATAATTTTCGCCTTTAAAAGCTGTCCCCGAGTTTTTATATTTAAATGGTAAACATTTATTTTTCTTGAGTCGGAATAAAATTCAAATCAAATTTGCTACAACTTGTGACTTCTAGGGCAGAGTGTGTTTAAGGTACGATTCGTTCTTATTACCTCTAAGGGTAAGGGTTCAGAAGAGTAGGCAGAGTTTCCAATGAAGAATCCGAATTCAAAGCATCGTTTACTTCTTGGAGTAACTTCAGACGTTTGACTGAATCACAGACGGTTACAAATTACAATAAGAGTTCGGGTTTTTATGACATTACTGTATGAATTAAGTTCTTTTTGTATTACAACAAATGAAGTCCTGAAATTTCTTATAGTGAAATCCTTTTGCCCCAACAATCTGCAGGGTGAAACAAAGGTTCGAAAAACAGACTTGTGAAAATTCGTAAATATGAAGTGCAAGGTAAAGGTAATATTTTTCTTTTGAATGAATTCTATCAATATTTCACAGTCTTACTTGAGCTCTCCTACCATTTTCAAGCCTCATGCGAATGAAAAACTGGAAAGTGTCTGTTACATCACACCACAAGCCCAGATGCAATGTGGGTATTTTTTTGGGTAGAAGCGGGATTCAACCATAAACCACAACCTTTATGGTAGAGTTCGCTGCCACCAGCTTGGTTTCCCCAAGCAATCAAACACACGAGTAATAACAATAAAACATTTAATTCAAATTAAATAAAGCTCTGAATATTTACAAATGTAGACAAACTTGCAAATCATAAATACAAGTTTGAATTTGTTATTACAGAGTTATTGCTTTCTGAAAGCAACAATTACACACAGATATGAATACTGGTGTTAACAATTAATTCGGAAATCTACCCAGATCATCCGAATCTTCAAAATTTACAAGTTGCCATCCCGAAATAACTAACTGTTCCAAGTTACGTCATTCGCACCTAATAGCAATGTAATTGAATTACCGCAGCAATTCTTAAGCGATCTGACGACCAATACTAGCCAGGTCACATCTCTGTACCCGGGTACTTCCCAACACTCCGCAGAAAAGTCTGAAAGTCTGAAAAGTCTCCGAGGATCTTCAATCCTCCCAATGTATACGGAAGCGGAGGACACGTGACCACGCCTTCGCTACCGCAATGAGAACTCTACATCGTCTTGGTCACCCCTCAGCTTCTGAGAACACTGTGTCTTTATCGATATGACGGCGTCCTTCTCGGGATGGCCATTATTTCAGCATCCGGTGGAAGTTTTCCATTTATAACATTCTTTCTTTGGGGATTTTTCCGACCTCGCCTCGGTACACATGGCGAACAAGTCCCTCTCACAGAAATATTACAAGACAAAAGGACAGGCAAGCACTGCTCACACCCTTCGGTCGGCGTTCTTCGAGCGCATTGCTCCTTCCCAGAAAAGCAGGGGGATGGTCCCAGAAACAATGAATGCAAAGGCTTAGTGGCGGTCACTTTTCCTAATGAGTGGCAACCGGCTTCGTTTCTCATTGACGCTCCCATTTCAGCGAAAAATAACATTTCACAGACGGGTAGATGTCTTGGTTGTGATGTTACAGCCCTGCTGCCGGTGATTTTTCATTTGAAGAGATTGGTACTACTGATATGTTGACGTACATAATGATAAATAAACCTCCTGCTGCTTACAAAGGAAACAATAAATTTTTGAAACTGGCTGTATGTAAGAAAAATGAGGCTCATTGTCAGCACTGCAGCCACTTAAAACGAATCTCAAGAATAAATGTATGTCCAAAGCAGTAACCTCCAAAGTTATGATTGAATCCTTGCCATGTTTAAAGGAATATCTAAAGCAAAATTATATGTTGAGGATTGAAGAAGTTTAAAGGCATCTCTATAATTTTATAAAGTATTTTATTGAAACTAAAATATTTACTAATCTAAATAAAAGCCAATTATTTATGATGTGTCAACTGCGTACTTATTTACCTATAAAATATCTGATTAATTTATTGCTTAAATACCTGCAGAAAGTAATCTGCACCAACGGATGCAGAAAAAAAAACCGTCACTAATTCATGGTTACCACTATCAATCCTTTAAGCGATAAAAAATATATTCATGCCTGTCCCATCATGTTTGTGTTTGTTGTGTTGGCAGTACGGTTTCTCTTTCAAAGGCGTTCCGTCAGTGTCACTTTGAGGTGCTCTTGTCAGACGGCGATCGCAGGAGAGTTCCTCATGGCGCCACGGGACGCGCTGCGAGCGAAGTCGTGAATTTGCTAAGATTTGTGGAGAAGGTCCTTTTTCCTCCGAGGAAACTGCTTTGAAGCAGGAACAATCCATCCGACGCGTTTTCTCCTTTGCTTAAGGATATTGTGAGATGAAGCACGATTTTTAATGTTGCTTGTGAGTTTGTGACGAGGTATATCCACCAGTTTTCGTATTTCCTCCGGAAATAAACAAAACTCAGTTAGACTGTTTCTGTTTATGGATCTTCTCCGGTGGAAAAAATATTCATTTCACTTTCATGGGTTCAAGAAAAATTACATCTGAAGTTGTAAATGCTATGAAAATACGCCCTCACACCTCAGTTTTTAATTATTCCATTTAGACTTAAAAGATGATTTAAAATAGTTGGTTTCTCTCTACTGTTTTTAGAACGATTGACAGTAATATTTTTCATGTTATGTATAATTGTATTCGACAATATTATTCAATGTTTGATTAAAGTAAGGACTTATGTTATTTGATACGATTCCAAACCCTATTGGGCAAATATTACAATTATGGAAAAATAAAAATAATTATGCATTTCTATTTATTAATCAAATTTGGTTAAAACGTGCTAAGACAAAGGCAAATAAAGCAACGAGCCACTTCGAAAGCTGTTGGAATTCCTCCCGTTCAGTTTTAAAATTCTTCTTCCAGATATTTTATATGGAATGTATTCCATATTCGAGATCGCAGAATATTTAGTATCGAAATGAACAACAATAGTGTATATCACGTATTATTTAAAATTTAAACGAAAGCATTAGTTTTTCCTATATTCAATACTGCCCTCGGGCCCTTGATCGGAGTAGATGGATGGAATACGCCCCTCGCTTGTTTTCGGAGAATAACTTACTTTATTATCCCGCATGTGGTCATACGCAGTTTGCAATATTGCTTTATTTGGCAAAATATAGTTTATATTTATTTCTTTATTTTACATTTGCGGTATTTCTTTCAAAACGAATGTACTTTTTTTAATGCACCGGATCGCAATCAGTGAACGGGTCTCGGATTGACCTGACGTTCGAAAGCGTTTCAACTCCTCAGAAGAGTTTCTCTGAGAGAACACGTAACATTCCACCCGTTTCGCAAAGTTTTGCCCTCCATTTTCGAGGAAATCAGATATTAGAATATGGACTTTTATATCGCATTACGTAACTCACTCTCTGAAGAAACGAACCTGCGTCCTTGAATTTTTCTTCGCGATTAACCCAGACGTTCAGTGGAATGTTCTCTCTGTTGAAATAGTGAATTTTTAAATTTCGGAGTGAATGACATGGTTGATAATGTAACTCTGATAGGGGAGAGGAAACTAAACATTGTTTGATTGAATAAAAAAAAAAAAAAAAAGTTAAAATATTTACTGTACAGACCTGGGAAGAATAGCTCAGAATACAACAACAAGACATAAACAATCATGAGAACCCCGTAACGACACTGTTGAAGACGGGGTTAAATTGATAGAGTTAAAATAATTGTGACGTTGTAAGACGTTGTGTTAAGTAAAGTCCGTATATGTAAATTCGTGACGCGAAAATGTCTGTCTGTTTGATACTTAATCACGACTAAACCTCTGGACCAATACAGATGAAATTTTGCAAAGAGATAGTTTAGATGTTCAGGATGAACAGAGGCTAACTTTAATTTTTTAAATGTGCCATAAGGATAGAAATGATTTTTCACGATAAATGTCTATGAAATCGAAAAAAAAAGTCTTATATTCGCTTACGCTGCCAAAATGGTTCGAGATAAGTGACAACTATGAGCGGCAATATCGCCTCAAAGAGTTCTACAAAAAAAGTCTACGACAGCATATGTCTATCCACAAAAATTAACCTCAATTTTCGAAAAAAAACANAAAAAAAAAAAAAATGAAAAAAAAAACCGTTATTAAAAATAGATGGTTAAAATACTTCAGTTTAAGAGAGTAATTAAAGAAGGAGGAAATCAATCATGATCAAATTTAATGAATTATTTGTTTTGTACATTTAACAAAGGTAAAAATTATTTTGAAATCGTAAAATTTCCACCAATAGTTTAGGTTTTACAGGAATTTTAACGAAATGGTGTCATCGCTTCGTGACGCGGCTCCTGCGAGAAGGTGAAGTGTGTAAATACGTAACTTTATTTCTTCCTGACTTAAAGAAGATTAGTCTAAGAAAAATCCAGGACAACACCGGGTAATCAGCTAATAAGACTTAAATAAATTTTTTTTTTAATGTACAGACCTTTTTTATGTACATGGAGGAGGATTTGTATGTTTGTCGAATAGGAAACACAATTACGCCGAAACACGAAGTGATGTCTCTAAAGAGTTTTGTGTTCGAATTCCGGTGACGTATGTCTGAACCAGTCGCCCTGTAGAAGTTGCATGAAAACTAGGACTTTCATTGGATTTTTTGTTGGGTTTTAGGGCTCGTCAAGGTCAAGGTCAAGGTCAGTTTCATTGGAACCTCAGTATCTTTTGTCATCTAGACGAAAAAATAACTGCTAACATACGCAAAACGAGTACAATGAGTTTGTAATGAAAAGTCCTAATTATTAAAACATACGTGTAATGGCGCCTTATTTTATTCGTCTAATGCAAAGTACACAATATATAAATTGTGTAATGATTGCTATCCGATCCGCAAAATCATCCATCTGCAATACTGTGGCAACCCTCCGTCTCTTCCCTTCGAAATCGACCTCTACGGCAACCAAAGACAAATCACCAAAGACTCCCACATCAGAGTTATACGGAATTTTTATAATGGAGTGCGAAATATCGATATAAATATTACATTCAGGAACTCATCTTCGTTTTGAAAACCAAAATATCCCACAATTTGTAACCGGAAGTTACGTACCTTCAGTAAAATATGGCGAGCTGAGGTGCCCAGAAATAGATTATGTAACGCGAAACTTCGAGAATAAATTATCCTGGATGCAAATTGCCAAGATTTGTATTATATGTGATTTCTCGTTCATAACTTGTACACTCAGAATATGAAGAATGAATTATTGGTTAGTATTTACAAAATCGAAAGTTGTTATAGACAAGTATTACGAATTGTGAATCTCGGATTACTGTTGTGGTCGTATTTCCCTGCCACGGGAAATGTAATATTTTCCATTCTCTCCCGTTCCAATGAATATGTTTATTCAAACGTTCCGTGGAATCGCCGTCGCCATAACGCAAATAAGCGAATGGCGTGTGTCCACGGCGAGTGCCGTGGTGCGTTATCTGGATTACAATGGCGGGCGGCTTGTGGATTCAACCGACAGCTGCCGTCCCGAAACGGAGGCGCTCGTGTGTTGTTCTCTCTTGCGCGAGCGGGGATTGGACGACGCGGAAAAAGGAATTCGCTCGCACTTTGTTTCACGACGAAACAAATGACGCGGAGAATCAGGAACAGATGACGACGCAAAGGATGTTTCTCACGGTTATATCGATGTTCACTCTTCAATCGCCTTGTTGGTCTTTTAAGTATTTTTTGGTCTTTTTTAATATTTGGACGAAATACATTGAGAATATAAGTTACTTTCCGAATCTTGTCAATAGATTTTTTTAAACTGAAATCAAAAATTAGTATTTGTTTTCAAAATATTTTTTTATACAGATCACAAACCACTTCGAAAAGATACTTAAATTTTTGTTGGCGATTTTTGTCCTGCCAACGTCATGAGAATTCAAATGTAATGTTAATGCTAAATACCTTGGTGCTTACGATTGGAGTCAGGCGAGTTCCCAGTTCATATATAAAGCTAAAATACAAAGTTATTTAAATATAAACAGTAGAGATAGTTTGAATGAATTGGCTAACAGGCAATTAACTAACTGGCAGAACTATTTAAAATCGAATATGTGCACGTGTCTGATTATTATCACTGATAATTTGCTAAGATTTGAATAAAATAATTCGTACATTTATATACTTTTTTTCTTCAATGCCACAAATCGTGGAGAATTATTTGCAATTAAGAGGGTATAATTCATAATCCATCGTTGCTATTTCGGTCTGATATTTTGGCCCTGACCTTTTAGGTATTTTGAGTAAACAGTCGATGCCGTCAGCATGCGTCAACAGATGAACTTTCATTTCGGCGATACGCGGTGGAAGCATTCGTTTAAACCCTAAATGTGAATAAGATATATTATAATATAAAGGAGCTCTCGCGATATTTATTTCAGATGCTGCATTTTAGGTGCTAAAAATCCATAAAAATTAAAACACACTCATTAAACTAGTGATATGAATTTTAAATTTTCTCTCTGTTGTAATTGCCGTGAAACTCTTGGTGATTTATGGACATTCGACTGATTCTTAATTTGCTAGATCTGGTATTTAGTTTGAGACGAAGAAAGTAAGATTGTTAGGAACTGAAGATCTCTCGAAATTTTGTTGACAACTTACACTAAAAAGTTACAGATTTCTTTAAGGATATACTAAAATGGGGTCACTAATGGTCACAAATAAAATGACATTTGATTCCATCGTTTCATTTTAGTCGCACTCAAAAAGTTCCCTATTTCATAATGAGGTACAACATGTTTAAATAAACATTTTTACGCAAAATGATTATCATAGATATTTTCATGGAGAGGAATTTTAAAAAATTAAATAACTTTTTAAAAGTTGTATAGTCGTGTGTAAGACACTTATTTAAGATTCTCTAGTAAAGGTTTTTTAAAATTTTTCTTTAGTTATATGAGAAATCACTGGACAGAGAACCGATCCTGAATACTGTAATCTCCTTGAGACGAAATCCATTGATCCGTGAACAGCGTGCACAGGGTGTATATGACGGTGTTGCCAATTGTCTCGCATCGCTGCGCAACGATGCATTCCTCTCCCAGGACGTGATTCCTCAAGTGCGTGGACGCATCGTCGCATTCCACTACATTCATTGGCAAGGACTCTGCAACTATTTGGCTTGCAGAGGGTAACAAGTGCTCCCAGATTGGCAGGAGACACGTCCAAAGGCTTGAGTTGACGGAGGGAATTGCTTTGATGGTGCGCCCTTGTAGGACTCTTGTAGTTACCCTCAACGAGCGTCTGCCATGGTACTTGTCTTGAAAATATATTTCAGCGAAGCTTGCCAGAATCCAATGAAGGGCAGATTTGTGAAGCACTTACGCTGCTCACAATTCCATTGAGAAACATTTTCAAGGGATATCATTGGCGATAATATTTTTGCAAAATCACAACATTCCCGTACTTTGAGCCACGTATGCTCAGGCTATGTTACATTAGAGTGGTTCTTAAAAAATCAACTCTTGAGTTTTTTACGCTGTACTCTTCCAAGTTATTTTGTGTCCTAAAATGACACTTCCATAAACGTTTCAGATTAGAACAAAATATTTTAGGAGTCGTTACTAAGATTCTAAATTTTGAGATTTGAAAACATTTAAGCTTGTTTGAGGCCTTGTTATGGAAGCCTTTTTTTTATTTTTATTTTTTTTAGACAAAACAAAATAGTCTGGGGTCTCGTCCAAATTTCGAAAATTGACATTTTACGAGCGACCTTAGCGTATCATACTTTAAAAAAAACTAAAGGAACCTGTCTTTGTCTGAAGTTGAGTCATTTGAATTGGCCATCGCTTAACTTCACTCTTGTGCTGCCGTCTGATGGCGCTGAACTGCAGGTAGCGTCTCATCCGGGAACCTTAATTAGTGCGCCAACTTCGACACGTCCTTTGAGGCTTCGGATGCCGGTAAACCGCTCGTTAAGAGTGAATTCAATGCAGAGTTAGCGAATCATCACTCGATTTTCAATGTTCACTTTCAAGATGAATAACCCAATACCAACTATTGAAATAATTATTCGCGAATTTAGTGTTTTTAATCGTTTTAAATTAATCATTTATTTAACCATTTTTAATTCCAGGTCTCTGTAATATGTATCTTTGTATATTTTATTGAATTTATATAGTTAAGGTTTTTTCCGATTGTCTTATTATTATTATTATTATTAAAATTCACTATTAAACCTTGTCGAGTGTGTCTCAATTTTAGACAATCAATTTCATTTGGCCAATTCCTTATCACTTCACCTTCATTAGATTTTAAATAAATAAGACATCTTTCGAAACGATATAATAAAGAAAGATGTCTCACGTATTTAAACTCTAATGATTGTGACGCACAGACTCAACAGGGTTTGATAGCGAATTTTATTGAATTTCCTTTTATTCTGTACCACCGGGTAGGATCTGCCCGTTCGCATTTAAATAAATTAGAAATATTAAACTTTGTGAAGGGTTTGTC
>NNCF01127104.1:27117-46846 GCA_002313205.1 Laupala kohalensis | reverse complement strand
TCCGCCTCTGCCTTAGGGCCCTTGATCGGAATTGATGGAATACGTCCCTTGCTTGCTTCCGGAGAGTAAATTAGTTTATTGTCCTCCACGTGGTCATACGCAGTTTGTACTGTTTTTTGTCAATAAGTTTATAAAAAGAAAAATTATATAAACTTTGTCGCAAGTCTTGATATAACTTCGGAATCCCACCTTGTTCCAGTTGCCATTGTTTGGAGCCATTCGGAGGAAAGCTACTTGCGATGATGATACTGCAGATAACTGCAACAATACGAAGCGGTTCTGGACCCAGTTGAGTCCTTTTGTCAACGTCTTAAGTCCAGCTCTATTGCATTTTGATGAGCCTTATAAATATTAATTAGCTAGAACTCTGCAAACAGGTGATGCAGCTGAGCTAGTGCAAACGACTCATTCCGCGAGAGATAGTTGAGCTGCGAAAAACTTAATTTCTCATTAAATATTTCTCATTTATTTCCTGTAGTGAGAATGGCCATTAAGTGGCCATCTGCAATCGCCAAACGGCCGTTCGTTTTAAGTGGCCACCACTGGTGAGGCCATTGATGGCCATTAATCGCAAATGGCCACCAATGAACGTATGGCGATAACATGTGGTCACACCAATAACAAATTATTCTAGAGCCGTTTCGAAATGGTTTTGGAACCTTGAAAAAGTGCGGAAAAATTGACGTAAATGTTTGAGTTATTAATCGAAATACAGTTAAATCTCCTACTGATACTAATGATACGATAAGCATTATTATAAAAAATAACTCTACATAATTACTTTTTTTTGTGGGGCTTTACGGCTCGTCGACATCGANACTTGTACAGGTAGGGAAAATGCAGTTACGCACTAGGGAGAGCCAACATGACTCTCCCCGCGTGTGGGACTCAACCATACCCACTAAAAACCCTCCTGATCTACAACACACCAAAACATATATCATCACATCAAAACATTGCAACGAGGAAAATGAAAGATACCCTAGCTTTAATAGCGTCGGGATCGAATAGAACAAGAGGTGACCAAGGGAGGTCAGGAAAGAGAAAGGAAGGAGCCTCGCACAAGTAAGTGGAAGTAATGGCAGACTGAGCTGGGACCCCCTTTTCGCCAAACACGTACTTACTAGATGTAAGTCCCCTGGGGGACATAATCATTTAAAGAAAATATTTATGATTCTGTTTTCTATGCTCATAAATAATTATAAATAGGTGATATTTGAGTGACGAAGAAGGGGTGCAAACACGTTTTCTTCGCAGTAGAAAAATGTTTGCTAATTTTCTGTCTCATTTATTTTACATGTAATTTTACAGATTATGTTTATATTTTTCTTGGTGAACTGAAAAACTATTACTTTGTCTTGTAAATAACGGAAAATAGATAAAGCATTCCAAGTATATAAGTATATTCAGACATAGATATCATCACATAAATAATTCTCGAAATATTTTATCGAGTAAGTCATTCACCTTACTCAATACAGATGAAGCTGTGGTTTAAGTATGTTCCCGAAATTTTTTACATTTCTACAAACCCGACATAGAAACTGATGTGCTGTGTCAGGGATAGTTCTGCTCCGAATTCAGTGTTTTCATTTGCTGCCGGATGCACTGAGAAGAATAAAGTAGGAATCTTTACCACGATCGATGTGAAGGAAAAGTTTGTAGCAAATATTACCGGGACGGGGGAGTAAACCATTTTTTAAAAAAAAACGAATTTTAAAGAATAGTATATTGAGACACGAGTGTCAGTTCATGAGGTTAACCGATCAACCTATTTTATCGTTGAGACGAAAATACTGAGTGGATATGAAACTTTACTCATTATTGAAATTCCCGATGATTCCAATGGCCTTTGACTCATTATTGAAATTCCCGATGATTCCAATGGCCTTTGACTCCATAACTTTGGTTTAATCAGCACTTCGCCTTCCGAAGCCGTCCTCTGCTCCTTTGTGGCGACTCAGCTGAAACACAATCCACGAAGGATTTCTGGGAACAGCGATTGGCGTTGATCTAACTGTGAAACTATCCCTCTTGAAGCACTGCGTCTGTTTATTATGCTCTCTGGTTACAGGGGAGGCTTTCAATTAAAATTAATTGAACTTGCTCTTATTAGTTATAAAAAATGATACATCTAGAAGATGTTTCACCTTCATGAAATGAAAGTCCTTTATATAAATAATGGAAATCTTGTATTTTTTGACGGTGAAATTAAATAGAGTATTGAGAATAAGAGTAGAATATATTCTATTGGTTCTTCATCNTCTCTGGTTACAGGGGAGGCTTTCAATTAAAATTAATTGAACTTGCTCTTATTAGTTATAAAAAATGATACATCTAGAAGATGTTTCACCTTCATGAAATGAAAGTGCTTTATATAAATAATGGAAATCTTGTATTTTTTGACGGTGAAATTAAATAGAGTATTGAGAATATGAGTAGAATATATTCTATTGGTTCTTCATCTGGTCAGGAAATTTAATCTGNACAAGACGAATTTAACTTTTGTTAAAATCAATAAATTCTTTTACAGTGTAGAAGCACTGGTGCAGGAGGTAGTTTTTAACCGCGGATTTGAAGATATTCAATTTCATAATATCTTTTATATTCTTGGGCAGGGAATTATATTTCTTCTGTGTATTTTTATATGGAGGTGAGATGTTATAATTACGTCCATATAAAAATGGCGATGTTCTGGGAAGGAGGTTGTGTTGCTGTGAGTGCATTAGATCCAGCGTTCAATTCAGGTTACAGTCTATTAAAACGAGAACAAAAATATCATTGCAATTTAAATATTTCTCTTCTAAGCATTGTATTTTCTTTTCTGGAAAACAGTTCACACGAATAAAAACGTGTCAGTTCCAAACGTCCATATGTTATTTCGTGCTTCAAAATTTCGTATCAACTTTATTGTGACGGACGGCAATTAAACAATATCATTTTCGTTTAAAAAGTTCTGATATAATTTTGCAGCCTAGCGATATTTCGAATGATTTATATCTGTGTATGAAACACCGACCCAAGCGGAAATACACATGAAAATGTTCACACGTCAAATACAGTGAAGAATTTGAGACAAAATCGCTGACAGTGAAATTAATTCGTGAGTTCCTATTGTACTATAACCTCCAGCCAGAGACAAATAAAACCATGTTTCGAATAATCGGCCAGCGGTGCGTCATATTGTTGCCAAAGCCGTACTCAGTCGACAGGCTGAACTCCACAGCTGACAGCCATAGCGGTCAGTGGCAACAACTCTAATACTCCTCTGGCCACTTATTCAAAACATGGTTTCATTTATCACTCACTGGAGGTTTGCGTAAATAACTTCAATTATAATGTGTTCACAACATAAATTTCTTCCTTGATAAATGTGTATGGTCGTTATTGGCAGTGTTTTTGAAAAGAAATTAATAACTTTATAATTAACAAGGAGAAACTTGAAATTATTAAATATTTTCACAAGCACAACAGTGATCATTCGCAGAGTAAGAATTATTTTTGGCAGTTTTAGTTTATTTTATAAAAAATAATAAAATCTACTTAGGGGTAACAACCGTAAAAATAAAATGCTTATTCATAGAACCAAATTCTTCACTTGGGTATATGGAGAACAAAATGAAAAATTCAAAAAGTGTTAACTATTTTTTCAACAATTTTTGTTGTGCTCTCTACAGCTATTACGAGTCAGGGGTCCATAATTTGAAAAGTGCGATAGTAGGAAACGTAAAGCACGGATGCTTCCTTAAGACGCTATCTGTGTGTCCGTGCTCATTATATGCGGAGAAAGTAGTTTTCTATTTCTATAAGCGTCCATTTAAACAAAAGTGCGGAAACATAATCTTAAGTAGAAGAGACTGCGGCAATGAAAACCTCAAAGAGAAATCATTTTGTGTCGGCAACATCTGTCGCGTCGAAGGAGAGAGAAATGAGCCTCTAGGTCTAGAAAACACTTTCATTGCTTGCTGCCGTCTTTACTGCACTTCCAGGTATTGTGCAAACTAATTTCGATAACGAAAATGATGTACACATCTGTATAAACTTTATTGTCAAAAAAGCTGTCACAAACTACGTTTGACCTTGGAGGGCAATAAACAAATTTACTCTCCGAAAGCAAGCAAGGGTCCATCCCAGCAATTCTGATCAAGGGTTCTAAGGCAGAGGCGGATTTAGCATTTCAACATACTCCTAACAATAAAAATAGTTCGATACGTGATATAATATTAACATAATACCAACAAATTTGTATTTTTAATTAGACACGACGTTATTTGAGAAGTACGTATTATTATTAAACCATAAATTTTTTTAAAGTAAAGTTTATAAATTGTAACTATTAAATAATTATTTCAGTAGATGCCGCCCCTAGGCGAGTCTGTATAAAAAGATACGCCTGTACCCGAATGAAAACCGGAGAAAAACCGCGGCCAGGAAATGTAAGTTTCCGATTTCAAAAGGTATTATTGTAAGTCACCCGTGACACTTGGGGACGCATCGTCAAATATAAAATAAAGTAGAAGAACTACCCGTCTTCACTCAGGATTTGAAAAGAAATTCGAAACATTCAACGTCTTATAACAGTTGACGAATAAAATTTTTTTTTTTTTTTTCATCGATAAAAACTAAGGAACAAAAAAATACACCAACATTCAAAAAAGAAAAATTGGTAAAATGAGAATTGATATATTTTGCCCCACGAAGAGTACGAAAGCATCTGTCACCAGGTTTGGATTTTTCTTTTTAGCTCATTTTGCCCCCGGCGTTGGCCGTGGTTTTTATGTATTCTTAATTCAAGTGTTCATTTCCACATTTGTCTACTTTCATAACACCAAAAATTCACTTTCGTTAATTTCAAAAATAAAATACCACTAAGAAAACCTAAAAAAATTACGAAAACAGTTTTCAGTATTGTTTGCTCATATGGTCATAATTACGAATTATTTTAAAAATGAGGTGTAAGAAGAAAAAACCTCTTCATAAACAAAGCTCAAAGTTAAGGTCTGTGACATCTTTGGTTTTCGTTTCGCTTTTAGGTTATGTACATGAAAACAATATTCTTCAAAAGCTTCATATAGTTTTGCTTCTACGATTCGGTCTCGCAGATTATACGTCCAGTGGATTCTCCGCCTCACGAAACGTAATTGAACTCTGGCGGATTCCTTAATAAGCTTCAGAAACGTGTTGCGAGTGAACATTCACGTCTACTGATTAGCAGCCAATTGAACTGTTTTTCTGCTCTTGTAATTTATTAATATCAACAGTACTTTGCATTTTAATTTCGAAAACCCTTAAGAGGTGTCGTTTAAAATTTCAAATAATTTCATTGATTACTTTTTCCCATTCCTTTGACACAGACATTCCAAATAATTCACGTGTATTATTAGAATATAGATTACGCATCGAATATACAGACATACTCAATAACGTGCTATAGAATATATTAAAGAAATCTGAAGTATTAAACGTGATAATTAAGTAAAAATTTGTGATCGAATAATTTCTTGTAATTACCATATTTTTTCTCACCTCCAACATTGATTCGCGTGGTGCTCTTGACATATGCCGTGTGCGATGCCGTCATCTCCAACGCAAGGCCCACCCACGCATCCACGCTCTTTCCTTCTAGAAAGTTCTCCTCCGGCACTAGAGCAACGCCTCCTAACATCATACGGACCTCGCACACCACGTGACCCCTCTGGTGGATCAGGTGATAGCGTTCTTGCTCGTCACCAAGTCATCCCGGGTTCGATTCCCGGTGGAGCCAGAAACATTTGAGCTTTTCACATTAATGTCCCAGTTCACATAACTGTGACTACTGAACCGTCCTGCGTTGGTAAACCCATCTAACCGGTCCACCTATACTCCTTCCATTCTACCCTCCTACCTCCTATCGCTCCATGTGGATAAGCTCCAATAGCACTGAACTACATTTCCCGTTTACAAATACAACAATACAAAAACAAAACACTGTGTTTATTAAATTTCAAAATCATTAATTAAAATATATTCAAAATTTCGGAATTATATTTGTATTTAATGAACCGAATTTTCACATAATATTAAGTTGTTTGAACAGAAGTTGCAATAAAATGCCAATTTATGTGAGTTTTGCTGAAAAGTATTGCGTCCAACTCTCGGATGCCTCACCCGTGGTTAGTGTTGTCGCTCCTCACCTAGACATTCCGGGTTCGATTACCGATGGGGTCAGAAAAAATTGTAGCTGTTCTCAATAATGTCCCAGTTCATATAGCTGTGACTACTGAAAAGCAAACCTTCCTTCCTCTATTAACCTTACTAACTCCTCCACATGGGCCAAGTTGCTGGTAAACCCATCTAACCGGCCCACCTATACTCCTACCATTCTACCCTCCTACCTCCTATCGCTCCATGTAGGTAAGTTTCAATAGCACTAAGCTACATTTCCCATTCACAAATAGTACAACAACAACAAAAAATACTTAATATGGACGACGGGTACAGAAAACAAGAGAAGTGGATCACATCGAACAAGCATGCAATAGAATTTCTAATAAACCGTGGAAATGTGAACACATATCTACAGGAAAGGAGAATAATAGATGAAGGAAGATGATGAGGACTTTACAGGGTACGTGGGAGTATGATGTGTTTGGTGAAGAAAGAGTTACTTCGCGAAAATAGAAGGTAAGAGGAAAATTTAAATTGGGGCGCGAACGTGACGAAGAGACATGAGACGCCACAGAGAATACGTGACAAAGGCGGGACGATTAGGAGACGCAACAAAACAAGAGGACAGGAAATGAGAGATATACCCGATCAAGCTTATTCGTTATACTAGTTTGATGAGTAATTTGTCAGGTAAGTTTGACGCTAGGTTTATAAATTTATTCAACCCACAAACTTTATGATCAAATTTGTCAGCCTTGGTATGACGATTTAATTTGACGAAAAAGTTTGATCTATGAGTATCTTTATATCAGTTCGAAATGCTAAGAAAATGAGCTCTGCAAAATTTCCGCATATTTTGATCATTATCGTGCCATCTAGGTGTTAAAATTTGAACGCTATTGATCATTGGATATCGTAAATTTTAAGACATTTGAAGGTAAAACTCATAACTGTCAGTGTTTTGACATAAAAAATGTATATTTTAATGTTTTTATGGTCGATGAGCGCCAATTCATTGTTAGTAGTAGAATTGAGTTTCGACAACGATTATTATTACAGCTCGTGCTAAGAAATTGGTTTCTCTATGGAAAAAGGCGTAGATGACATGATAGTGCGACGAAATGAACAGCGTCTGCCATTGCAGTAGTTGCGGAACCGCTACGCTGCACCTTCAAAGCCGGCGCCCTGTGGAAGATACGATTAGAGGACAGGGTTTGTGCATACAGTTTAAAATAAATAGAGGCAAGCGTCTGCTGAAGATTGTCCGTGATAACATGAGACAGAAGATACCGAGAGATGTCGCCCTCTCGCTCGCACATCCGCTTGGAGGGGGGGGTAAGGTGTTACTGCGCAACGACTTGTGAGCAGTTAGTAGTCAGCAGTCAGTGAGAGGGGATTCGAGTTCCCCCACCTAAAGCGATGTGCGAGAGAGACAGAAATCTCTCATCATTTTCCCCTCCGGACAACTGGCGCCTAAGACTGTTGCGTCTACGTATGTATAAGTCTAGGGGTTTGTGGTTGCTGCATTGTCTAGCGGAGGGTGGGTACAGAATGGTGGTTGATAAAGGTGGTACAGTGACCTCTTAAATAACACAGGAGGTCCTACAACTCCATGTAAAAAATGGAGGGGTGACTGANAAAGGTGGTACAGTGACCTCTTAAATAACACAGGAGGTCCTACAACTCCATGTAAAAAATGGAGGGGTGACTGACCTCGCACTCTGACACTCTGCATACTGCAGACGTTTTCTTTCTGGATGTTTGAGAAAAAAAGTATGGATGTGAGATCCAAAGGAATAGAAGGACTTCTCCAAACATTTGGATATGACATCTCAACCTTATAGTTTGGATACTGTAAGATTGGGATGACATGTTCGGATGCCTTCTTTTCCTTTGGATTTAAATCTAAATTTCTGCTCGCAGTAGATGCCAAGTGTTTTTTAACGTAATTTTTGTAATGATTTAGTAAATCAAGTTTCATTATTCATTTTCCGTGTAAGATTTGTAACAGAATAGCTTCCTAGATTTCAAATCCCTTTATCATGTGTTTCTAGTGTATCAATTCGCTTCTATTTTACCGAACGACGTTTCGAAGCGACATCTTTAGAACTTTTTGTTACAGTTTTTTACATTCTCGTGATTTTAAAAGAAAAGCGAATTTTACAATTGAATGCAACCAAGTTGAAGTTTCAGCGCGGAGAAAGATTTTCATTATAAAACTAAACAGTGTCTTCAGTATAGCGTGGAAAGAGAAATAAAATAAAATTATCTTGATTCTATGGAGGATTAATTATTGTAGCATTAAAAAGAGAAAGTTTTACTGGTACTTTTCAGAAAAATACGTCAGGGAAAGTGCATATTTTTGCTGGAACCGCGTTTGAGCTCTCTCATATTTCTCGCTTTCGTATTTGCTTGTAATAATTTCCTCGAATACGAAGTATTTTACCTTTTTTTCCAAATCATATTCATATGATTGTCTAAACGATGGAAGTCTCCCAATTGTAATCCTTGTTTCCCTTCTCCCAGCATCTTGTTTTCTTATTAAAATACTACTGTATAATAGTAATAATAATAATAATAAATTTATTGTCAAAAAACAGTACAAACTGCGTATGACCACGTGGAGGACAATAAACTAATATACTCTCCGGAAGCAATCAACGTAACAATCCCATCAATTGNCCTAAGGCAGAGGCGGATTCAAAAGAAATTCAGAAAAAAGTTCCTAGATAAGATAAAAAGTTAGCTGTGAGTTATAATACATATATAATGTCAATATGTTTGTAATTTAACGCAAATATGTTTGTAAATTTACATGTACAAGTTATTATCGAACTATAGATTATTCTGAGAATAGTGTTTAAAAATCATAAGAGTTGAAAAAACACTAAATTCACGATGTATTGTTACAATAAACACGCCCCTAGACAAAAGACTAGAGAACCTGTATAAGAAATCCGCCTCTACCCGAAGGAAAAACGGAGAAAAACCCGGGCCAGGATGTACTGCGTATTAAAGTTAAATTATTCCATTGGTAATTCTTATATTTTCGATTGGTGAAGAGTATTTATTTATTTTAACATGTTGTTTTATTAAGTACTATACTTCATTTGTATTCCATCCATCTTTTGGGTATCTTGCTTGTACTCGGTTATCTCGAACCACTTTCTGCCTGCAAACGATTCCATGACATGTCGTTGCTCAGATCCTGCAGCGATATCGATCTGAACGCAGAGCGCATCTTCGTTGCGTGTTGCGATCTTCTGTTATGATAACATGTTATTTTTTCCACGAAAACGATAATTCCAAATATTTCGTACAGTTAAGAAAAGTAGTAAATATAATTGTGTTACTGGCTTAAATGAGTTTTTCAATTTGTTAGTGTTGTTTAATGTATTATTTATTTTATCTGTCCCCTGAATGGTTACCGTAGCTCGCCTGAAAGTTCCCGTATGAGGGAAAGTAAAAAGTTACATCCTTCATAACTATCGATCAACTACGTAACTGTTAAGTCATAAATAAACTAAACCAACTGAAGCATATCTTGGTGCATATACGTAAAAAGGATACCACTAATCATTATATAACACAAGTTTTTTTTGTTTATCACGACGACGTCAAGCGAAGTTGAACATCTTGAAGCGGAAGCTCAAGTGAAACTGAATCAATCACGGTGACAAAACACAACCGGTTCATTGGAGGTGGTGGAAGGGGTAAGAATCCGAAGATCAATGACATTTATTGGAAGTTATAAAACATAAACAAATATGGCATTCAAACACAGAAAACACGGTTAGAATGTAATGTTAGGTAAATCTGAGGTGTCATTCGGTAGATTATTAGTGTTTCTGTTACTTTTTATGTACATCACCTTATAAATCTCGCGTTTGTAATAATGTATTTCCATACAAACATTTTAGTTTTTTTCCCAATCAAATTCGTGATTATTTTGTACGGGATGGAAATTCTCATTCTGCATATCTCATTATCTCCAGTTATATTCCTTGTTCCACCATTATCTGTCTCCCTTTGCTTCAGAGACTCTTCCGACGCCATTTTGGGAATCTTTTGTCTCAGCTTCCGCTTAGTAGAAGATATAAACCCGCGTGACAGCTCTTAAGACGTATGCGCGTTTCGGCGAAAGCATACAAATGAAGCTCACGAGATCNGGGGGGGGGGGGTCCAGAGCCCTCGGAGGGGTGCTAATAACCCTTGATATTCCTAACCCTTCCTTCAATCTCCGGAGACAATTGTGAGTTAAATGGACCAGAAATGAGTCTGGCTGCAAAAGTGTATTCTATTGTCGAATGTTCGTTTAATCTGTGAAGTTTTGAGCGCGTTTACCCATTGCGTTTGTCGCTCGATTGTGGTGAAATGGAGCTCTAGCAAGTGCTTTAGGGGTTATATCCCTTCGGAGAAAGTAATTAGACATCTCGAATCGCAAAGTATCTTGAAGAAGGGAAGCCTGATATTACACCTTAGTAGTTTATGACCGGAAACTCGATCCCTATGAGACATTAACTTGTAAATAATGGCAAATTCTCCCCAGAGTTTGACTTGTTACTATTACCAAAATATTTGAATAAAGTTGATTTCGTAGAATCATGGATACGTGCTGTCGCAATTGAAGCCATCAAGAATTACGTAAAACCGTGTGTATTTTAACTCCCGAACTCTTAAATGTTACGAACTGAGAATAAGCCATGCCATTATCTGCGTTATATAGGGTTTTTGTTCCTAACTATGTGTTATTTAGTCTGAAATTAAACTTTAATTTAGTACAGAAATTTGGTCTGGGATTAGTGAGGGACAAATATTGCCACAAACACATTTGACACGGAAAAGCAGTTGGTACGAAAGAATGTTTGTGAGGTCACATTTGTAGAGATTGTTTGACTTTCATGGGGTTTTGTCCAACTTACCTTTTGGCCCGCGGGACATTTTCTATCGATTGGACCGACATGAAACCATCTCTTTTTTGTCATTATTATGGACGAATGTTGGAAAGAGAAGGTTATTGGGTCAATGACAAGTACCGAACATACTTTGTACTAGGTTGGAAGTGTTGTCACTCATCACCAAGTCATCCCGGGTTCGATTCCCGGTGGGGTCAGAAACATTTGTAGCTTTTCACATGAATGTCTCAGTTCATATATAGCTGTGACTACTGAAAAGCCAATCTTCCTTCCTCTATCCAGCTCCTCCTAGTATCAATAACTCTAACTATTTCTAATTACTCTTACTAACCCGTCCACGTGGGCCAAGTTGTTGGAAAATCCAGCTAACCGGCCCACCTACTAACAATACCGCTACCACCCAATTCCAAACTCCTATCGCTCCATGCAGATAAACTTCAATAGCACTGAGCTACACTTCCCATTTACAAATACAACAATATATAAAAAGAACATTCTTCGGGGTAGGTGCTGCGAAACCTCAGCTGTAACCGTTACATTTTTTGTTCTGCGACCGAGGACCAAACTCGCCGTCCCCAGCTCCGCTGTCTGTAAAGGTCGGTAAAGATTTGAAAAGTAATACTCTGAGATGTGGGAGGTTTTTGGTTTTTTAAACAATTCTTTAATACCATCAGATTATGTTAGAAAAGGGAAGAGCTTCTATTAATCAACAGCGATGCTTCTGTTATCGTCGGTAATGCGCCCGAATCGGCAAAATCTGGAACCGACGAAAATTGACGGGAATATTTTCATACGACTCAATGTGAATCCAATTAAATTGTTCAAATTTTATATGGGATTAATATAGTGTTTCAAACTAAACAAATAAGAAATTATTATAAAAGACTAATGAAAAGAATAATTTATAATTTCACTATCCCCTTCCCTAAGGACCGTGAATATCTATGGACTAGTTGGGTCAGTTTCCTTCCTGGTATTTTGATACTAGAACCAGCTTCAGGATCAGTGGACTCATGACGCAAGTTTTTAAAGTGGTCCGTATCAGCCGCTTCTTTAACATCCACCTCATATAATGCGAGTAATACATTTTTCTAAACATTATTTTCGCAAATTTGGGACGACCCGTGGCGCAGTGTGTAACGCGCTCGCCTTCTACCTCTGGGGACGCCGGTTCAAACCCGGTCCGATCCAAGTAGAATCCGAGGTGGTGGACGGAGCGGTGCTCGCGGCAGGTTTTCTCGGGGTTCTCCCGTTTCCCCTGCCTATCATTCCACCACAACATTCACTCATAATCATTCACACCCATTTCATTTCATAAAAATCACCGCTTCAGGGGAGGTGCGTCAGAAAGGGCATTCGGCACCATGAGTATTCCCCAGCCATAAATCCTAAAGAAGCATCATATCCACCCCCATCTGAGCCGACCCCACATTAAGTGGGAAAAAGGCTAGGAAGAAGAAGAAGATTATTTTCGCAAATTTAGCGGCGATGGCACTTGAACGCACACACAAAACCCGACGAAAACCGAAACAAAAATTTTCGAAAAAGTCTGTGAAAACTGAGACAGAAGTTCAGTTTGAACGAAAACCGAGGTATTTCTCTAGATCGCATTGCGAGGAGAGTAAATGTTTTCGAAGTGAAAGTTTTCTCTGGGACCCCGGGACCCTGGTCGACGTCTTCCGCGTATGCTGTAAGCGTCGCTGTAATTGCATCGCGAGTCCTGTGCAGCATGGCTGAACGCTTTCTGCACCTGTTTCGCTCTGCTACCAGAGTCCACGTTTAACTCTTAACTTTTTTCCGTTTATTTTACTACGAGGAAAATTAAAATTTAGAGTTATATTACGGTCAATCAATTATTAAAATCTGTTCTTTATTCACAAACAATCACTTCATTATCAATGTCAATACCAATTTGTACTTATTATATGTTATCTGGAATTGGACGGACGACGACGTTTCAAGGTTCAGATGCGACGCCCTATTCAGGTCTACGTTTCTAGTCTTCTATTATGCGAGTAAAAGGTTTTCGTGAGAACACATCGTCAATACTTGAAATATCAGAATTTTTGATTCATTGTCAACAAGGAGACCTTAGCTTGTATAAAATAATCATTATCGGTAATATAATGATCTATAACCGTTTTATATTTGCGTTTTTGTATACTGTTACGGTCAGAATGATAAGAAACCAGTAGATACCAACACAATATAAATTTTAAATTTAAATTTTCCTTGAAGTTAAGTGTGAAGACAATCAGAGAACGGAAGTGCCTGTTTAATGTTTTACGTTTATACATCTCTTTTGTAATGCGAACGGCTTCTTTCTACATATTCAATATTTGCTACAAAATGATGTTAATAAGATAAAATTTATACTCAAAGTCATCTTACGTTGCTTCGAAAAACTCAATACAAAAAAAAATCATGAACGGAAATGATCTGTGTTTATTTGTACCAGTAAACTACTTTATTGTCCTCAATGTTGTCATACGCAGTTAGCTCTCTTGACAATAAATTATTTATATATTTATATATTTATATATTTATTTATATATTTATTTATTGCCTGTCTTAATGACTTGATGTTGGTATAGAACCTGTACTCAATGTAGCCAACGCTTTTACTTCGCCATCGTCCATAAGAGTAATGCTAAGGGTATCTCGTGTTATGTTGGCAAGACATTCGAAATTGAATCCATTCCAACCTCGGACAACAATCAATTCACTTGCTCTTGTGACGCTGCATCGAGCGTATGGAACGAATTTTAGTTTGTATCTTTGTTTGTNGAGCGTATGGAACGAATTTTAGTTTGTATCTTTGTTTGTTGTGTTGTTAACTTGCATTTATTTACGACAAATAGTCTCTTTTGTGGCTATTATTAAAATTTATTTGGATTAGTGAATATCAAGGATTTGTTTCCTGGAGGTTGGCAATTTGTTTAATGTAGCCATATTGAATAATTTTAGGCAAAATGGCAAAGTGACTTTTTATATTTTCTGAATATTATTTTCTCGTTATATTGAAAGTTGTGAAAGCAAAACTAAATTATTAGTAAATTGATTATATCGCAGCGATCCATTATATAATTTGTATGATTATTGATGTTTACTATTCAAGCTAATTCAATATTTATAATAAGATAATTCAATACGTATATTCAGAAAATATTGTGTTTTTGTTGTTCTATAAACTAGAATAGAAATGTAAGGTATCAAATGTAGTTAATACGCCGTTTACGATATGCGCTATCTAATGACTAAACAAAGCTAACTTGTGTGCTGCCATCCTGCCCCGGGTTTTTCTCCGTATTTTATCCGGTAGTTTATGAAACATAAGAATTGAAATAGCAAAACGGATTTAAGTTTTATTAGAATCAATAAATTCTTTTACATTGTAGAAGCACTGGTGCAGGAGGTAGTTTTTACCGCGGATTAGAATAGATTCAATTTCATAATATCTTTTATAATTTTTGGGGAGGCAATTATATAGAACGATTCCCGAATGATACGGTTCTTTTTGACAGAGAGTGGCGGACACTCTAGGGCGATGAATATTATTCCTATTGCGAGTATTGTGTTCGTGAACGAGACTGTTTCGTATAAAGCAAGGGTGGCACTTCAGTAATTCGGTGTTAACAAACACGACCGTTTCATAAATATAAATGCAGGGAATTGTTAAGATATTTAATTCCTTGAATAAAGGTTTAATACCTTAAATAAAGTGCTTAAAGTTTTGTTTATTCGCGTTCACGATTTCAGTCCTTTTCATACCTCACTTTTGTTATGGGGAAGAGCTATTATTACCCAAGAAATAAGTTCCATCCAAGTCATGTAACTTTGCCGAAAATTATGCAGTATGGCTGCCTAACCAATTCCTACGAATTCAAGTTATATCCAAATACATATTAATAGTAGTCACGAAAGCGGTTATTTACTATAAATAAATACAAGTTGACAACACAACAAACTAAGACAGTAAGAAATATTCGTTCCACACTTTGCTCGATGCACAAGGAACAGAACAGCGCCACAAGAGGAAGTGAATGGAATTGATGGCAGAGGTTGGCAATGGATTTAAGTTTGAGAAGTCGTGCCAACGTAACACGAGGTACAAATATCATTACTCTTATGGACGATGGCGAAGTAAAAGCGTTGGCTACATTGAGCACAAGCTCTGTACCTGTCAAGTCAGTCTGATAATTAATAAAGAAATAATTTATTGTCTAGAGAGCTGTTACGAACTGCATTTGACCCCGTTGTGGACAAAGTAATTTAATATACAATAGGCTTAAAAAACAGTGCGTTTCCGTTCGTGATTTTGTTTAAATTTAAATTTTTTCGAAACAAAAAAGCGAGGCATTGAAGCAGGAGCGTGTTCTTGTCGTAGGTCAGTGAAAGGCCTCGGAAGAATTTCTCGTCTCCGAATGTCAAGTTGCATAAGATTGCAGAGTAATAGTGGAAGTCAGTGAAGCGTGATATTGCGATGTGCTGTTTTTTGCGTGAATAAAAGCTGTTGGATTCGACTGCGATACAATCCAGATGGGAATAATTGAAACATCCGGCTTTCGATCTCACGAATTCCCGAGTTGAACGCGAGAGGATTTGCGCTGAGCGGCAGAGTCCGATTCGATTAGCTACTCATTCGTAATGGAATGGAAAGACTTAAAACGGGAAAATAAGTCTAAAAGCTTAATACATACAAATGCGTGGAAATGTAGTTGTAGATAAATTAATACATCAGATTAAAACACGCTATATATATTTCCACATTATTTTTTCTGTCAATTTGCTCTTTTATTTGTTTTTCACCCAACATTTAGAGTTGTAGATATTCTACTGCGACAGGTTTCTTGTTTTAAGTATCGTTGAAAGAACTGACTTCACATTTTAATTTAAACCCATCCTCTAGAAGAAGTGTGTGCGTACGATAAATTTGAACACCCTGGATTTTTCATCCGTGCACCAACATCTGGTCACCCAAGATTCAGAACATGAATTTCTTTGTCTACAAAAAGAAACAAGAATATGATAAAACTCTCAACTGCTTCTATCCACGCAAATAATTTTGATCCTCGCTTTATAAATTTACATTTCGACTTGAACTGTTTCGAGTTACGATTTGTTTATGTTTTATCAATTCGGACGAAGGATGCCGAGGCGAAATGGAAATTCAAGTACACTCTTTAAATAAGAATAAAAAATAAGTTATGTGTAATAACAGGACACCAACAAATTTGAATGTAACGAAGCACAAAGTACGTAATATTATCAAAGTTTATTCTTAAAATATTGTTTATACATCGTAACTAACTATAAATCCGTGATTAATTGCAATAGCCCAGATGCAAGTGCCTGGAATCTACACACAAAATCATCCTGTACCCGAAAAATACCCTTTTGACAGGGTGGAATATAAATTGTTATTTCGAATGGAGCGATTCTCGTACGTGAAAGTTGCTTCATCGGTCGTGTCTCGAGAGCTCCACGGTGATGCAACTGAATGGAGAGCCACAAGGGTCGAAACTCAGCAGCCCTCGAGAGAAGCTGCAGGAAGTGGAGTGTCTCGGGTAGGGGGGGGGGAAGCTGTGTCATTGTTGAAAGGAATAGTTTCGCCCTTCGCTCAAGGGTTGAGGATTAATTCCAGGCGTCTATCTCGTCGCTCGCAGACTCAGGAGTCTCGCGATCTTGGTTTCTGTCTTCGAGTCGATTCCTCTGATTGTACTTTCCTCCTCCTCCTCGTCGCCCTTCGACTCTCAAACGCGTTCACGACATCGAAGAAAGTGCAGGAACATCCTCTGTAACCGTTCATCAATTTAGGAATTTATACATTGTTGAAATGTTTTATTCTTTCATATCCATCCTGGCCCCGGTTTTTCTCCAGATAGTGGCGATATTCCACGGGAGGGAAAGTCATTTGAAATTTTTAGTTATTATTAATCTCGAATTTTCACTGCACGTTATATGTACGATTCATCTCTAAAAAATATATGAATAACAGTACGTATTTTATTAAATATTTTAATAAGCAATGAATCCTTAGCCACTGCAGCCCTTGGGCTCTTGATCGGAATTGATGAGATGGTCCCTTGTTTGTTTCCGGAGAGTGACTTAGTTTACTTTGTCACACGTGGTCATATGCACTTTACAACTGCCTTTTTCACAAGTGTGTGTGTATATATGGTGTTCTTGACTTTTCTTACGCAGGTAGAGTGCTTGAAAATACAATCACAAAAGGTTGGGTTTAGGCCAATTTTATATCTCATTAGCTGATTGAGTTTTTGTCAGTACACGGTCAAAAATTCTATCAACAGGTATAAGTTACATTTAAAACTATTATTTTTAGTATATTATTTAATATGTACTCATAATACTCAGAATTATAATATGAAACATTTTGAGATTTGTAATATTTTGAAACTATAAAAAAAAATATTGTGCATATACTTCTCCCGTGTCTTCCTCTACACGTGGAGGAGATACGTGACAACTTTCAGTCAGCTGACAATAATTACGTGCCGACAAGCGAATCCGGGACTCGTGCTTTGATCGCAGGGATGTAAACCACTACTCGTTCGCCTTCCATAACCGTAAACCATTTGCACCCAGACCTAAGTGGTGTACAATTGTGGCAGACGGACAGGTGGCGTAGTGGTTTGCACCCATGCGATGAAAGTGGGAACCTCGGGTTCGATTCCCATCTCGTCGTCATTTTCACCTGACAAAAATTTGTCAAAAAGTATATTGTTGAATTTTTCACAAATGAATTTCCAAAAGACAAGTAAAAATGAGCTAATCTCGTAGGTTTTAACACATGATTTAGTTTATTGGCTTAAGGACTCGAGTGGTGTTCTGGTGACGCGTTTGCTCTTTTGAAGAGGAAGAAGTTTCTAAGCGGCGCCGCGTGTTGAGGAAGGAAGGAAGGAGAGGGAAGGAGTTACGGACGCGGTGTGAAGTGGAGGTGAGCTTTGTCTCGTAGGAGGGAAGAGAGAGAGAGAGTTGAAAGCACAAGACACTTTGAGGAATACAACTAGAAGAAGAAAACGCAACTTCTGATGGCTGCGAAGAAGTTTCAACAAAATTCATTCTTAGATCATTTATAATCCGTGGGTTTCACCTAGTTTCACCTCGCGTCGTTACGGTTAATGGAGCACATCCTCAACATGTATTTATCCTTCTCTTACATGCCTCATGGAACTTAACCTTTGCCTTTTACGTCGGACTAGGTCAGGTTAGGTCAGGTTAATGAATTAAAAGTACTCAGAGATTCAATGTAGAAAATTGTCGTCTTGTCAAAGAAACGTTACTCCATGCGAACATTCGATGATAGCGGTGTAAATGGTAACACTAATAAAACACGAAACACTATTTGAGATGAGACCCAAGGAATGACAATATCTACAATTAAAAATAATTTAAAGCGTGGTTCGCAATTTAAACTCTAGGTGTTTTAATCTACAAACTGTAAGTTTTTCACTACAGTTTAAAAAAAAATCCTTTGTTTCAAATGCTCGGAAATTAATTTGTTTAGGGAAATAAATTCTTTGTATTTTATTCAGTTGTCTTCATATAAACGTAAACTTTATTTTCCCGGTTCGAATCTTTTGTTAAGTTTCTATAAACAGCTTGTGCTCTGAACGACGTACTCAGCGATAAATACGAATTGTTGACGTGGATTCACGAGACGTTCTCTCCTCTTACCTTTTCGTATTAAAGAGGTAGGGTGGGTGAGGGAACGCCTCGCTGACATCGTCAGTCTGTTTGTTGTTGTAGTATTCGTAAATGGGAGGAAATGTAGCTTGGTGCCATTGAAGCTACTCGGCGGTAGAAGGTGGGGCGGTTAGCTGTGTTTACCAACAACTTGGCCAACTTGGAGGTGTTGGTAGAAGTAGTTGGTAATAGTAATAGAGTTATTGATACTAGGAGCAGTGGGAGGTGGATAGAAGGTTCGCTTTTCGGTAGGCACAGCTATATGAACTGGGACATTGATGTGAAATGCTACAAATTCTTTACCGACCCGCCGGGAATCGAACCGGAAGTGTGTCTCAGTGCGAAGCAATCATGTTAGCCGCTGATCAATCAGATCAGTCGAGCCAATTTTGAAGATACATTTATTATTACAATCTACGATCTCCTCTAAGTGTGAGTGTGTGATGGAGGAAATCGTATGTAGTCCCCACACACGCGAAGCAATGTTACATAAATAAACCTCTCATACACTTAAATACTTCTTCAACGTTGGCTTCAGTACTTGTAAAGTTAATATGAAGTTTCTCTCGATTTTATCTCGTCGCTCTAATCAGATGAAGGCACGATCCCAAGTAATTGTTCTCTGGCTCTAACACGATTCACTCCCTTACTCATACAAATGAGTTATCTTTCTCGCAGAATAATTAACGTTTACGTAATTTGTTGAACTTGGAGAGGAAGAGTTCACCCTCTTAATGTGCAAAGAGGAGGCTTATCTTGTAGTTCACGGGGAAGTGATATTCTTGCGCGTCTCTCCTTCCCAGGACGTTAATTACGAGGGGAATCAATTCCTTCGGAGAAAGTGTTGGCTTCTTTCGTGGAAATATACAGGGACGATCCCGAATTCAGGTTTTGAACACTCTAACAATCACTAGAGAGTTTTTGCACAATGTACACGCTCCATAGCGTATACGTTACGT
>NNCF01127103.1:18088-30001 GCA_002313205.1 Laupala kohalensis | reverse complement strand
TGCAGAGTCCTATACCAGTTTCCCCTTTTTTTGTAAATATAAAGAAAAACATTAGAGCGCATTCAATAATTTACAAAGTTAATAATAATAACAGAAAAAATTTAAATAATAATAGTTTCATACATTTTTCAAAAGAAAAAAACCCATTTATTTGTGGAATAATTATGCAGAGGAAGGGAAATGACAATTGTCTTAAGTGACGTCAATAAAGAACATGGTGAATATCACAGTTAAGATCAAACGTTTCGGAAGCGAGAGATATTAGTGGTACATATGAAAGAAAAATCATTACGAAAGCATAATGTTTATGATGCTGTACTGAGTTTTTAAATTATTTTATTATTATTATAACGTAATATACGTTTTACTGTGTTGTCCACTAATGTAAACGTTTAAAAGATTATGTATTTCAGCTATTCCGATTTTAGAGGTTGTCTGCGTTTTAGATCCCCGTTTTTATTCGTGAAATTTATATTTTTTTGATAAGTAATGGTGTGGCACAAATGACTAGGATGACTTCTACATTGATTTGCATTGTTTTTTCTTGGTGTTGAAAATTATTAATCCTAAAATTTCTTTCACGTATTCTCAATCTTTTTTTTTTTTGTAACAAATACTTTTTTGTAACTACGAATATACTAGAATGCCCCCTACTGTTCCCTCAAAATCTCAAATGCAATTTTCCACATAATAAAAATTGATAATCACCATTACTGGAATTGCGAATAATCCAAAGTTTTCACAATATCAATGAACAACAGTCAAAGGTCATTCATGCCTACGTGACATAGAACACATTAGGACGATTAGAAAGTTATCTTTAGTATGGCGTGACATCGATGTAATTATCTGCTTCTTCGATACAAAGATCGAGGCTGCAAATATCGTCACTTCTTGAGAAAATCGATTGAAATGATCGAGTATTGGTTAACTGTTATGAGTCCTGTTCTTATTCATATTTTTAAATGTATATTTTGATGCTGTCACATTTCTTAGGGGTAAATACCTGATGTCAGTTCATCTTTATAAACTGAGTTGCAACTTGTGTCAATTTTAAACTGTCATTTTTCACCTTTACTCCTATCCGTATAAATTTTATCATTTCGTTTTTCCAGTCATAATTTTAGATCACGTGAATGGGAATTTCTGTTATGTTGGAAACGTTGTCGGTTTTTCTCGTCTACAGAAACCCAATAACGGGTCAATCCACACAAAACAATCCAGATGTAGTCGCTCGACTATAAAAAAAATAATATTTTTCCTGTCCTTCTTCCCTCGTTCGTGAGTCCAAAACATGTTAAAAATCCATCTCAAACCGTATATGTTTGGCGGCCATTTCTGTTCTCTCACACGCGTGTATAATTGGGTTTGTCAGCATTTGCAATACAGGTCATATGTCAATAATATGGTATCTTATAAAGCTCCAATATAAACCATTACAACTATGTATTTTATTTCTATTAGAAAAAATCATCTAAATCTTGATATCAAAAATGAGAAAATTTTCAACTTTTAAGAATTTATGTTAACATATTGAGCGGTAAATGCAGCTTTATCATTATGTGAGTGTAGATACCCAAAAACGTTTTCAACGTTATTACTTGCATCCTTCGTTTCCTTTGAATTTTTGAAAAAACAATTATGTTGACTACTTTTGTCGCGCTTAATTTCAGCAGCCACGAGAACTGCGATCTCAACACTACCGTCGGTCACTTTCAATTACTTTTATATTTCACTCCCACACCACAAATCACTAGGTGAGATTATTCCTAGTAGGGAGTGATTGAATACTTATCTGTCAATGAGGGAGTCACTTCAACTCATGGAAACCAACATAGTTTATTCAACACCAATATCGGTCGTTTTCTTATTATGTTTTACATGTCCTTTATTCCCATCCCCACCCGAGAGATTGTAGGGGAATATTATCTGCAATGTGGACTGATCGTCAACTTAGAAAGCATCAGGGACGTTCTTATGCATCCCAACGTCACCGAACCCTATGGTTTCGAATGTAATATCGGATTTTCCATAATTTTTATTTCTTCTATTTAGGGGTGCTAGAAATGTCTTACCCGCTAGAGTTTATTTTCATTTAATGTCATCTGTATATCAAGTTTGATTGAAATTGCTTCAGACACTCTAGGGATACATACATACATTACTCCAACCCCTATTTTACACCCTCTGAGAATACAGTGCTTCTATGTGATCTCTTCTTAAACTTATATTGGTAGTAGAAACATCTCGTGAAACATAAAAATTTGTAATTAATGCATTTTTAGTTTTTTTAAATTTCAATATTAGTTTTCAAAATTTGTTGTCCATAAACCCATTTGAAGGTCCCCTCCTACTAAAGGATGCTAGCGGAGTGTTTGTTCCTGAGGGATGAGTTGACTTATACGATATCGCGACTTTATTATCAATTCTGCGACGCCAAAAAGTATGGACTTGACGTGTTCCATATTTTTTCATGGCATCTCATTCTCTTGGGGTACTAGTGTTTATTGGCTATTACGGACTGATTGTGAACTTTGACGTCATCCAAAATATCACTATTAATATCAGTGGCCCTGAAAACTACTATCTCACAACTAATATCGGTAAATTTACGATTATTTTTACATTACACTCCTTACCTCCAACACACATGGTGTTTTTCCCTATAGAGGGTAATCGTGTACGTATTTCTTATAGACAGTGTCACATCACTTCTGCGCTCCTTATAATTATAATAACAATAATAATTTATTTCTATCATATTTACAACATAAGACACAGTTTAAACTTCTAGGAATACTGAACAATATCCAGTAGTAGGTCAGTTACACGAATAGATTATAAATGTGAGGCAACAAAAAGGAGTCCGTTTCACCAGTAAATATCTTTGCTGTCAACATGCCACAATCTGTGCTGTCTGCATGGAAATTTACTTCAAGCTATTAGGCTAATTAACAAAATCATAATTTATTGGATAATACACCGATAAGTGTAACTATAAGACACATTAATATTATGTTTTTACTTAGGAATAACTAAGAATAACATTTATTTGTAGTCTGAGAAAAACAAACAAACAAACAAAATCTTACTTCTCTACAACTGATGTGTATAAATATAATACTCATATAAATGTACTTTTAATTGCTGATGCAATAATGATATGACAAATCAAGCCAAACAAATTTATAATTAGTGCACATGAGAGAACAATTTATTTTAAATGATTATTTGTAATATATTAGCATATTCTACTAATTACCTTGCTTAATTATTTAATATCAAATGTCCTTAACATCCAAGACTTTAGCATTTTACTATATGTTTCAGTTTATTGCAGGATTAAATTTCGTAAGCCAACTGCTTAAACAACTAAGGTCCTATGTACGGATAGGATTGTCCAAACAATTCTATTTTTACTTTAGGTGTTCTGAAAGTTCTATTTTCCGTATTTCGTGCTTTGCATATTGAATCATTTGTTCCTTCATTTCCGCTTTTTATGTAAGAAATTCTTGAAACTTAAAATACAAACCTATGTTCAACGGGAAATATGTTTAATTCTACGTAGAATGGGAAGGTACCCACTCGTTTATTTTTAAATATAACACGAACGAAGTGGTTTTGTGTTGTTTTCAAATTCTTAATTAGCTTCTTATATGTACTTCCCCAAACGTAGATAGCATACATTAATCTAGAATTTACGCGACAGGTCAGTGTCAGAAATTATGCGTAGGTAGAAAAATCCTAATTGACGATCTTAATTTATTATGTAACTCTCGGATGTGGTTTTCTCATGATAATTTGTTATCCACAGTTACACCAAGGTATTTAAAACTATTAACGTTTTCTGTATATTGACAGTTACATGCATTTATAGGACAAGTTGCTGAATGATATCTTGTAAGTCCTGGAAAGTTAAATTGTTTGAAACCAATGTTGATATATTTGGTTTTCGTAACATTCACTTGCAAAACATTCTGAGTACAACAGTTTTTTTAAGTATTTAAGTCAACATTTACATGTTCGTATAATATTAATATATTTAATATATATGCATAAAATATTTATAATAAAAGATTTGTTCAACACCAACACCGTTTGTCCTTTTTTCCCCTATTCTTCGATCCCACCCCTACTTAAAACAGGCTAGGGTTATATTATCTGCAATGTGGACTGATTGTGAACTTACAAAGAAATAGTTGTGTTCCTATTGATTGGAAAGGCACCGAAAAGCATGGTTTCGAATCTTATATCGAATTTTAAAATTATTTTTCATGTTATTTCCTTCTCACCCTCTTCCTAAGGGTGTAAGGGATCTCTTACTCCCATAGTGTTTGTTGTCATTAGGTCAGTCATATGTATATCATGCTCCATGCACTCCAGAGTTATGGTGGGACACATGCATAAAACATTTGAATGTACTATTTGTAGCTTTTAATTTCTATGTCTCATTTCATATAGCTCTGGCGTTTGAAAAGTTCACCCGCAATTGTAATACTCGGATGTAGCTACCTAGATTCTATCTGGACGCTGTTTCCACAAAAATTCACAATGTGTTTAGTTAATAAACTCACACAGAACTGAGCCTCACTAACACTCGTCATCGTGGTCCTTCGGAAATTCTTGACGCGCTTGAAGCACTCAACAGAGAGTCCCGACAGACTCGACTTAACATCTTAACAAAAACCCGCCCGTCGCCGCGCGCAATCAGCCCATCACTTAATTGGGTGAATTAATTGTTCATCTCAATATTATATATCTGAAGACTGAAATTTCATCAGTTAACAGAAATTATATCAAGTAAAAATGTTTTTGAGCTCAAAGCGCCGATCACTTAAGCACTTGCTTTACATTGCAAGTGAGGCAATTGTTCGATGAATTCGAACAAAACGACATTAAAATTAGAAACAATTTAACAAGGAAACGAATTTAATAACTAGTATTCAGAAACTTTTTAATCCTATTTATCCTTCAANGACATTAAAATTAGAAACAATTTAACAAGGAAAGGAATTTAATAACTAGTATTCTGAAACTTTTTAATCCTATTTATCCTTCAAATAATCAATCTATATAAAAGCAATATATCACTCACTCACTGACTTAATACGAAATTACAGAAACTACAAATTCTACAAACATGAAATGAGGCGCAGGTTGCTTTTAGGGAGTAGACATTTGCTAAGAAACGACTTAACGAAAATCCACCCCTAACGAGGTGAAATGAGGGTTGGAATGTTTTATGTATGTGTCCCACCACAACTGTAGAGTTCCTGAAGAAATTTAAACCAAACTTGATACAAAGATGACTGACGACATGACAAGCTCTGTCGGTGTAAAATATCCCTTGCGTTCCTAGGCAGGGGGTGATAATGGGATGAGATGAAGAAATAATAAAAAGATTCTTTATTAGACTCGAAACCATACTTTCCGGAGTCGTTGCGAAAGATAAGAGCGTCCCCGGTGCTTTGTAAGTTCACCATCATACCACATTGCAGATAATATACCCCCCAATATCCCTGGGGTAAAGGTGGGAATGAAGGACAGGTGAACGTAATAAAAAATACCGATATTGGTGTTGAATAAATCATTTTTTGGGACCACTGAGGTGAAGTGACACCGTCATTGCCAGATTAGTACCAGATGATCCCCAATAAGGAAAATACACCCCTTGTGTTGGGGTGAGGAGTGAAAATTAAAAATAATCCCAAGTGATCGAGATTAGTGTTGAGATCGTAGTTTAAGGGCCCACTGAAATGAGTAGTGACATTCTCGAATACATCAAAGTTCACAATCACTCTTAGCGAAGGGGATGCCATGAAAAAAATATCGAACATGACATACCAGTGACGAGTCCATAATTTTCGACGTCTGAGTTAATAGTGAAATCCCAATATCGTGTTAGTCTGAACTCAGTCCACATGAAACAAATGCACCTCCCCTTGGGTGCGGGTAGGGGATGGAAATGAGTTTATGGAGAAAAAAAATTGAACACTAATATTGAAATATTTTTTAAAAATTAAAAATTCATCGGATACATACATTTAGACTTGACCTGATGCTTTAATTCCAATGCCGTTAAGACTAAGTTGAGGTCACATTGAGACACGGTTTTTTTATAGCTAGTGGTGGGTACTGCGAGATGTAAAAATAACGTATAAAGACCGATAGTAGGGTATTTGTGTATTCTGATATGAATAATCGTATTTCCAATGACATGTACCTGTCAGACCACATCAGGTGCACGAAACCTGTGAAGGTGGGGGTTGGGTAGAGCGTGACGCTAAAAAGTATCGAAAATGTCTGCTAAAAAAGGATTTTACGAATATACACCCCCTGAAATGAGAGTTTTCTTAAATTTTGTTCTCAATTTCATCAGTGAAAATAAGTGGTTGAAGGTCTGATAGTATTGGTGTGTACCCACAACATTGATGGCTAACAATCTCAGTGAATACCAATAAGGGTATGAGAAAAGAAATACCACTCTGACTAAACACGAAATCTCAGAAACTAAAAAGCCTACAAACTTGAAATGAGGCAGAAAGGTTTCTTTCTGGGAGTAGACATCCGCTAAGAAATAATTTTACGGAAATTTATATCTAAGGGATGAAATGGGGGTTGGAATATTTTATGTATGTATCCACCGTAGCTCCAGAGTGGCTGGAGCAATTATAAACGAACGTGATACACAGAAGACTGACTATATGTCAACAAGCACAGTGGAGGTAATGGCATACATTGCACCCTTAGGAGGGAATGACATGTAAAAATAATCGAAAAATCGGATATTAGATTTGAAACCATAGTTTTCGAAGGTGTTGGGATGGATAAAGACGTCTCAGATTCTTTCTAAGTTAACAATCAGTCCACATTGCAGATATTCTCTTCCAGCACTTTTGGGGTACGGTAGGGAATGAGAGGCCAGTAAAAATTATATTAAAAAAACCCAACGATATTGGTGTTGAATAAATCATTTTTAGGACGCTGGTGTGTGACTCTCTCATTGCCACATACGTACACGATCATCCCCTTAGAAGGAAAAAACACCCTTTGTGTTGGAGTGAGTTGGAGTAAAATGTAAAATAATCAAAAGTGATCGATGTTAGTGCCGCTGAAATTAGTGGTGATATTCTCAATGACATCAAGTTTCACAATCTGTCCGTATGAAACCCATCACGACTAGGGAAGGGAATACCATAAATAATAATCGAACATGACAGACTTTTGATACCAATCCATAATTTTCAGTGTCGCTTAGTCGATAGTGAAATCCTGATATCGTACATGTTTAAATTTAGCCTTTATGGAATAAAGACACCCTAGCATTCCCGGGGAGGGGGGTAATGGATAAAAATTATTTGAAACTAATATTAAAATAAAGAAAACTAAAATTGCACCGAATACATGGTTTTAGGGTTGACGAGACGTTTCGACTACCAATGCCGTTAAGTTTAAGTTGAGATGACGTAAGGACACTGTATCAGACTTAGGGATGGGAAGGGCGGGACGTAAAAATGACTTAAAAGGCCGATATTAGCGTCGAGGTTATGGTGTTTGTGTACTCTGAGATCAATAAAAGTATTTCCAACGCCTTTAAGAAACTTTAAGAGCGCATGAAGTGCACGTCACTCTTAGAAGTGGGACGGGCGAGACACGAAAAATTATCGAAAATTTCGCTAAGAAAGGATTTCACGAAAATACACCTCCAAAGGAGTAAAATGGGAAATTAGAAGTCTCTAAAACCATTCACTCCATTCCATCAGTGAAAATAAGGGAATTATTGCGAATGTTGCCACGGGAAATCAGCTGGATTATCTATAATTTTCATATATCTGTGGGCTGTTACTGACTGTTCGAAGTAATTATGGAGTGAATCTCGGAGTATTTATGGACGATCTATTAATCTTGGACCTCATGTTGGTAAAGTATGCCAGAAAGTTTATGCCATTATGCATTCATTAAAATGTGTTGGAAAATGTCTACCAGGAAAAACTAAAGAAACACTAATGAAAAGAATGCTATTTTCCCATCTGGATTAGCTGAAACATTTCAAAGAGTCCAAAATACCTGTATTAGTTTCGCACATGATGTAAAAAAGTATGATCATGTTTCTGAATATTGTGAATCTAACAATATTCTTAGATTAGAGCAAAGACACATATCATTGTCTGTCTTTTCTACAAAATTATCAATTTTGGTTCACCTTCATACTTAACAGATAATGTTACGATACTAATTTCTTCTAGACTTCAACATCAAAAATTATGCGGCATCTTTTCTAAATAAGTCCTTCACTGTAGCCACAGCAAGATCATGGAATAATCTTCCTCCATATATTAGAAATAGTAAATCATTTATAAATTTCAAAAAAGCATCTGATGAATTTCCTTCAATAGTAGTACGATGGAATAAGTGTGCACTAAAATAAAATAAAATATAAATTACTGTAAAGTCAAATTAGGAATCTGTTAAATGAAATCACTGATGATTTATGTTGAGTAAGCTACATTATTCTTTAAATATCAATTCTTTTAAAATTACTTTAAAATGTATTATGTTAGTTTGTTTGTTTGTATCTTCGTTTCGTTATGTTAGTTTGTATTTTTATTATATGTAATCTTGTACTCCCTGTAGTTAAAAGTTTATTTGTTTTTTATGATTTTTTTTGTTTAAATGTGGATCATAATATTATTAAGAATACCTTTGATAACCTTTGATAGTTTGTGGTAATATTACCACTGTTCTGTTTGTCATAGTTAAAAATGTATTTAGTATTTGTAATTGTCAATTTTTTGATTTATGCAATTTTATGTGAAAAAATTAGTGTATTGTTTTCTTGTTTATTATTTCTAACTATTGTGTATGTATCTATGTTTAAAAGTGGTTGGGGGGAAAAGCGGGCCAGATGGCTCGAGCCTCGCAACATAATAAAGACATTATTATTATTATTATTATTATTATTATTATTTGTTTTTTGCTTTTCACAGTCTACTTTCTGACTGGTAAGTAAGCCGGACACACACGGGTATGTTGGCCAAGAGCGTGGCGCTTATGTAAAATTTCTACAAATTAAGATGGCTTCTTACGATTCGACACGTATCAAGTATAACGGCTTTCTGCATTTTGCAAAGACACTCATCTTCCAATTGGAGACAATGGAGCGCTTTAGTTGTCGTGTTTGGCACCACACCTTTTGCCGAGATGATAACGGGCACACTAACCTCACTTTCTCCAAGTTCCATTTAGCGGCCATCTCAGGGGATAGATTTAAATATTTCTGTAATTTCTCATTAAATTTAAATTAAATTAAATTTATTGTCAAAAAACAGTACAAACTGCGTATGACCACGTGGAGGACAATAAACTAATTTACTCTCCGGAAGCAAGCAAGGGACCATCCCATCAATTCCGATCAATGGCCCTAAGACAGAGGCGGATTCAAAAATTTCAGCAAAAGTTCCTAGATAAGATAGAAAGTTAGCTGCGAGTTATAATACTAAATAATGTTTCGCTGCCATGTTGTGAGTGTTTGGTATGGCAGCGTCAATGAGGAAGATGAAGATGATGATGATGAACATTGTTGTTGTTATTATTATTATTATTATTATTATTATTACTGCTGTCTACTTGAAATGGCCGTTTATTCTGATCGAGATCTTTCTTTTAGTATTAACGTTCATGACGCAAATAAGACATTAAATATATTATTTTATGTGAAAACAGTAAGACAATATATCTGAACTCATACAAATTCATTCTATTCATAAAATAACATGAAAATCACAAAACCAAAATCAGAGAGCCGCGATGTATGAGAAATTGTTGTTCCTTTTAATTGTGCTTTTCTTCATTTTTAAGGTGGTGTACCTTTTTTTACGAGCTCAATATACTATATAACAATGTGTTTTAGTTTTCATAAACCTGATACTTAAGACTGAAATATGTGTCATTTTAAGAATTTTATCTTTAGCCCCATCTGATTCAGCCTCAACTACAGAAAAATTGAAAAAATTCCTTTTCCAGAAATTTGTGCTTCAGAACTTATTAAGAAACGAAGGATGCAAGTAACAATGTTGATATTTTTTTGTAACACTTTAAATTTGTATCTACACTCACAAAAAATATAAAGGTTTATTTACCAATTAGTCTCGATACATTCTTAAAAAGTGAAATTTGCTCAATTTTGTTACCCTAGTGCACATGAAATTGTCTCATAGAAGTAAAATATATATACAAATTATATACTGAAGAAAATTTATACAATGAAATGTAATCTTGGTAATGGTCTTAATTTGAGCCTTATTGGATACCATATTAATGGAATGTAAATGGTTATGTAAATGTATACAAATACGAAAATACACAAATGTTGACAAATACGGGGAAGGGTACAAAAGTGGCCGCCCATATAAACGGTTTGAGATCAATTTGTATAAATAAGCTTCGATCTCTCTAATAATGAGGAAAGAAAGAGAGAAAATAAAAGTACAAAAATGAATGAGTGACCAATTAATTTATTTTTGGACCGTTTCGTACGGAATTACTTCAAACTATATAACTAATATCATTTGCACAGTCCTAAGTTCAATGATGTTTTATTTGACAGACTTCTTACTTCACTTACGGAACGTATTTTAAAACATTACATTTTTAATGTCGTCCGACAGCGAGACAAAATTTAAAAAAAGGCAGTTTTAGATATTTTTTATACTTTTTCCATTCTATTTGGAAATTTTCAATTTGGTATACCTCACGTAGAATTTTGAAATTTTGGCAGCATTTAGGTTAGTACGTACAGAGTTTGTGATTAGAAAATTAGCTATAACCCTGAGTAATTTCGACAAAAATGTCCGTGTTTTGTACTTTTTTGACATTATTTGATATATTTGTGGAATTTTATTGTGGCCGTATACTATAAAAACCTCTATAAAAATATCTTTGTTTAGATATGAGTGTTTTATCATCTAAGCGACTTGTATGATCAGTCAATTTTTATTGAAATTCATGAACATTATTTTAGAATAAGAAATAATGCCAAACGCAAGGAAAGTTAGAAACGTGATTAATAATTATATTTTAACTGTAAATGTCTATACACAAAAAGGACTATGATATTTGGGTGCCTAATCCTAGGGTAACCTTTAGGTTGTCGTTTGACTCTTCTTTGATAAGGGATGCATTGTCTTCGGTGACGTGATGCGGTTGCCATTTCCTTTAGAACAGTTTTTTCCACACTTTTTGGGGAATTATTATTGCAAATGCCTATTTCGGTATCAAAATCTGAACGTCATTGCGTTCCTATTTACATTTGCTATGTTTTAGTAGTTTTATTTAAACAAGTACTTTTGCCAGGACATCCGAAAGATATAAGCAAAAGTTTGTCCATGATGACTCAAAAATGACTCCAATTCTTTTCAATGTTTGTACAGAAAGTGCAATTGGTGAGAAAAAGTGAAACTCACATATTCGACCACACGATATTTAAGTTCCATTTCTATTGGCTTTTTTCTACTTTTCAATTACGCAGAGTCTGTAAGGAAAGTATTGTAATCGGATCTTTGCGAATTGGTTCCGGGAGAGTACTTTCAAATTTTGGTTGCGATGACCAACGTTGCATGTGTGAGTGTAAATGAGTTACGGTCCTACTTGGGCAGCAGTGGAAAACTTTCATTTATTTCGCTGCCCCGACTATTGCTTTGACTGCAGTCAGTGACATCTTGACTGGTCACAATTTATGAAGCTTCCCTTGGGCAGAAGTAAGGTGATTCGCCATTTCCGCTGGCCGCCTCCGCCCTCGTGGCGTGAGATCAGGGATGTCTGCATCACGCCCTAGTGGCGTGAGCTTTGATCACCCAATAAAGGACCGTAAAAGTGTCGTCATCCCCATGACATCATAAGAAACTTGATGGGATT
>NNCF01127103.1:0-16782 GCA_002313205.1 Laupala kohalensis | reverse complement strand
ACCTTGGTGGAACTATCTCCGGTGTTGCGTCACCGAGGATGCGCATGGCAAGCCAATAAAGCGTCAACCAAAAAATACCACGTGACACGTCATTTGAATTGGATTTGTCGAGGAGGAGTGTGACTCGTTCATTAATTATTTAATCTGTGGAACGTCAAGTTCCATAATGCCGTCTTGTTGTGTAACGAACTTCCGTAATTACACTGGAAGTACGCATGGCACTAACGATGTTAAATGTTTGACTTTCCCCAAAGACGGAAACTTTCGTCAAGTGTGAGTGAATTTGTAAAGTGGTCACAGTAAAATAAATCCTGTTACTCGTAAGAACGAAATGTAATATAAAATTAGTGGGTTTATCATTTAAAACTGGTGTCAATCTCGCAAATACTTATTGCAAGCTTCATTTCGCATCTCGCACCATCTCGTTATTATCAGCCTCCAGCGTCATAGTCACCGGTCGTGTTTGTTATTCGCGCCGTCTGGTCAATTGATTGGTCGACACTCAGAAGCGTAACGCGACACCTGCAGTCAGAGTGCGTCTAGAGAGAGTGAGGCCGATCTACCCCCACCACCGAGAACCGCCATTTTTCAGTCAAAGAGGCGCGTGACTCAAATACACAGACGTAAGTACAAAATGTTTGTTTCACGTGATGCACCAGTCAAATGCTTCCCTGGCCCTCCCGAGGCAACAAACGACGGGGGCAGCGGCGGCGGCCGTGACTGCTTGTAAAATTTAAACGTTTGTAAAATCTAAACTACTCGTGCAAATTTTACGATTTAAATACAGTTTTAATCTTTGTTAAATGCACAAAACACAGAATGCACTTAATTGGATTATAATTTAATTTTATATCCTTTAATTACTCTCTAAACTTGACATATTTTAACACGTCTATTTTTAAAACATTTCTTTTCCAATAATTTTGGTTTTCGCTTGTAGATAGACATATACTGTCGCGGACTTCTTTGTAGAACTCTTTGAGACGAAGAATATTGACACTCATTTTTACCACCTCATTTTTACCATGTCACACACTTCTTTGATTTTTACTGGACCCTCTTATGAAAATTTTCGGTGCTCAAAAATGAAAACTCATGAATTAGGGTTCATTTCATGGGTTATAGACTTCAAACGTTTTACAAGACAGATCCTTACTCGTCTTACGTCGGGCAGAATATGCCCGGGTGTCAGTCTAAAAGTAGAGACTGTCGTCAAAATAACATGACAATACTTTTAGGGGAAGTGAAGAAACCATAAAATAACATCACCGAGGAGGAAAAAAGAGCGTGTTTCACTGATCAGGCAAATCAATATTACAGTACTATTTATCTTTTGTGTTACAATAAACTTGAAGAATTTTGTTGCTAAAATTTCTTTCGATCTATTATTTTCCGACAATTTAAATTAAAAAAAAAAAGATTTCTAGATAAGTCATTTCGTATATTCTTGATTTTTCTTTAGTAATGCGAACTATAGCTCCGTTGGATAATGAAATATTTTTTAAATAAGGAAAAGCATTCTTTATTTTGACCGTTTAGATTTGGACAACTCGTCTACGTATCACCCGCAAAGTTGGATTGTTGTATTATGACGTCCATCTCTTTCTTTTTAGGTTAAATATGGCGGATTCCCTCAGTTCTTCTTCATTACATTCCGCTGACGTAATGGCGTTTCAGGTCACGCAGAAGGTGAGTATCCTTTCAACAAGGCTATAAACAAAGGCAAAACAGATTCATATTAAAACCTGTTCTGTTACAATACTAGTAGATTCCAACATAATTTTAACTGTTTAGAAATATTTTTCAAATAAAATTTACTTCTAATAATATTAAAGGGTGATAAAAATCTAAATGTTAAGCTCCGTCTTCTCTCTACCCGGCAGCGTCGCCTAGATCGATTGCCGGGAGCTGCGACCGCCCACGGAATTGAATACGAATGGAAGTTAGCCGGATTATTCGCCCTAAGGGCCTTCAAAAACGGCTTAGAATTTGAGCTCTTCTCAAACGTTGAAAAGGCAAGACCCTTAGATGATATTGTCCTGAGACTTCTGGGATCATCTCCATCTATTTACTTCTTCCAATTAAAACACTCCCGTGAAAAGAAAGAAAATCTCTCCNTCTCTAAGAAAAGGAAAAAAAATGACTCGAAGACATACGTTAAATACGAAAGACTCACAGAAGAGGTACTTTGATCATTTCTGTTTGCTATTCTACTGAAACAGTCAAGTGGGCATTTAGTAAACAAGAAAAGAATTAGTTAACCTAATACAAACTGAGAATTAGCTAATTGGAATTCCATCGCAGTATTTGTAAATAGGAATTGTAGTGTGATTTTGAAGCTTATCTACATGGAACGATAGGGGGTAGGAGGTGGGAGGTAGGCCATTGTTAGAAGGTGGGTTTACCAACAACTTGGCCCACGTGGAGGTGTTAGTAGAAGTAGTTAGTAATACTTTAGAGTGATTGATACTAGCAGAAGGTGGATAGAGGGGGGTTTCGCTATTCAGTAGCCACAGTAATATGAACTGGGATTAATGACAAAAGTTACAAATTTGTCTGATTCCACCGGGAATTAAACCCAGGGTGACTTGGTAAAGAGCAAGAACGCTACCACCTGAACCACCAGAGGGGCGATTGGATTTGAAGCAGTTAAGAACGAAATATTTCTCAGAGAGTTTGGTAGTTTAATTTGAATTAACAGTTAAAATTTATTTTCCAATGTTTTTTTAAATTTGGAGGGAAGCGATAAAAATACGCACACATGCTTTTTAAAGAAGTGTATTTTAAGCCTTCCGTTAAAATTAAAGAAAACTATTTTCTCAATTCAATTTTTTGTGTTTTTCCAGTCCTTTACGAGCGCGAAGGCTAAGGGTGATTTTAATCTACGAAAGTATTTCGATTGGTTTTCAAAGCTGCATGATCAGTCAAGGACCGAAGAGTTTTCGGATCTCCTGTCAAATACTCCTTTGAACAATTTGCATCTGGCGCTATTCACCACGAAAGACGCCCATCCGGACATTCGGAAATGCCAGAGACTTGCTCCAGTTGTTCAGAAGAAAGACTTCCCATTAGAAGAACTGTTTCATACAAGCAAAAAAGGAGCTGAGGACGTTTTCAGCTTCGACTCTTCTTGCCCAAAGGTATTTCGTCTTCTAAAATCTTTATAAAATAATTCCAAGTAACTCGACACGCCGAATAATAAAAACGTTATGATTAGCAAAAGTATCTTCAGAACAACATTATTGACTCAAAAATATGCATCGTTTCGCTTGTGCTTTAACTTCAATAATTGACTACGAATTTCTTCTCCCTCATTTTCAAGCATTCAAAAGGATTCGTCTTTACAGGAACATTTCACCTTGATTTTCTTCTGGGACTTTATCTTCTATCCATCTCAAAATTAATAAAAAATTAACATGAAGCAGTAAACCAGAATTATTAAAAATTCTCGATGCACTATCAATTAAGATATAAATATCCAGTTTATTCTCTGGCGAATTTAAAAGTTCAGAAAACTCGGTAAATATTAGAAATAAAAAAATTACGGATAACTAAATTACGTGAAGTGGTTATTATTGTTTAGATTTCGCAGTTCTTATACTGCACATCAGAAGAACAAAATGCATAAGTTTGCAACAACGATTATTATAAAAAAATTTCAGGGGTACGTTATTAACTGTGTTTTAATTTCGTAAATATACCAATAATTTTTGCATGATTAGTAGAAAAGAGGTCACGAAATCGTAAAGTATTTTCTTAAGTTTCGATTTCAGATTTTATGTTCTGTTTACTTACTTCTGTGTTATTTTATCGAAGAAATAGTTTCTTAAATACCTCCCATTATTCAACGCCTTAAAGTTCGGTCCATCTTTACTTTGGCCTTCATCAAGGCTACAACAAAATTTGTGTTTCTTACCACATGCTTCAATGAATTAATTAGTTTTACATTTTACAAATACATTTTATTCACAAACTCTCGTCTAGTTACGTTCTGTGGTTTTTCTCATGACCCCCACCCTTCCTGGTCACACGTCATCACATTGATGAGGTTTTGGATTCACTCGTGTTGTGTTGCACGGGAGCAAAACTTAACGGATTGCTGTGTTGTCAATTTTTCACGAGAAAGAAATGTTATTTTACACGATGAAAAAAAGTGCAGAATTATTTACTCATAATAAAATAGATATTACATAATATAGCTAAATTATAAAACTAACTATATTACATTGAAAATTAACATTTTTTACTAGAAACAGGTTAAATATGAAACATTTGTAACATTTGTAAGGTTTAATTTTAATATTACATTTTTAACATCACTAAGAATTCAGAGCATACGTATTAAAATTGTTCGTTAGTGGTTATTTTTTGGTTGTAGGTTTTCTTTATCTTAGTTGTGTGAACTTTGCTCAAATTGTCCACATTTAATTTTTTAGTGTTGCAGACTGAAGAAATATTCATAACGAAAAAAACATGAATTACAAGATGATAAAGGAAATTGTTGGTTCATTTAATATTAAATAAATTATCTTTCGTTTCTATTTTTTTTAAAAATTGGAACACACAATATTGTGGCAATGAATACTAATGTGTTGGGTGTTTGACCTTTCTGTATACTTAGATGATATTAATCTGTAACACTTAAGTATTATTGTCCAGGTCATTACCCCTCCCCCCATTACAACCCTCCAGAAGGACACAGAATATAAAATCCTAAGTAATCATTAATAAATTATTTCGGTTATGACTATTACATTAATTTCATCTCAAATTTGTTTTAATAACTTCCTAACACAGAAGTATTTTAACACTGTTTAATAACAGTTTGTGTTTCATTTCAGGTCTGGAAGTTATTCGATAATAATAAAAAGAAAGCCTTGTACAAAAATGAGTTCTTAGGAAGTCTTAAGGTTTTCTGCAATCAAGCACATTCTAAAGAAGTAAGCAAGAAAATAGGAGTAGAACTCGCAGACATTTTTGGTAAAAACGCTGAAAAATTTCTCCAACCATTTGAGGAGTCATTGAAACAATGGTCAGAAAATAATGAATATAACTATTGCCTCTCAAACAAATTTATTCTGGGTTTTTTCACACAACAGTTACGAAAAACAGCACAGCAATCAGTTTGCCAGAATTTGCAATTTAAGGTAATAATATAAAAGACGTGTCAAATCGCGTTACAAATTGATTCAATAATGTGGGCGAATATATTTTTAAAATATCTTATTATTTTTATAAAGGAGATAAATTCTTTAAGAAGTGGTAAGAAAGCGTGAGATTTATTTTCCCTGGATACTCAAGAGAGAGAAATGCAGGTAGATGTGTATAGGTAGATAGAAGAAGTATTAAATGATGGAAATAATCCAAAAGTTGATGTGGCTCAAAATAAACTCGTTTTGTAAATCACGAAAATATATTCTAAATTTTTATTTTGTCAGGGTCAGTATAATTTCTTGTAGATGTGGCACAAAAATGGCGTAAATATTTTTCTTTTTTCTTTTCACTTAGAGGTAAATGTACAATAATATTCAATGTAAATCTATAAAAAAATTAATTTGTTTATAAAATATTTACAACAACACGCTGCAAAATATGCAAATTTCATGACAAAATGGAGAAGAGTATTTTGTGAAAGTACATAAGTTATGATGTTTTTTTCATCGAAGAGTCAATTAAAGTTGACTGAAATATCTTCTGCGTTTTCTCGTAGCTTGAGTCCTTGAATGATCTGCGCGCCGCTCTGCGCAACGCCACGCCGCTTCTGCGCGTGACTGTAAATGAAGCTAAGGAACCCGGTTTGCGTGCTGCAAAGGTACTACAAGCCGTGAGCGCAGAGTTCGGAGACGAAGCTTGGCTCTACGTGGACGGTTCAATCCTTAATGGCTTTAAAGAAGAAGCTCTCATTTCGGCAGTTAGAAGCGTCAAAGTCATCGTTCATGATGTTGTACGAAAAGAAGGCAAGTTATACGAATCAAAATATTAAAGACAATAAAAGTGTTCATTTTACCATATTACATACATGTATCGTTAATTTAAAATGCAAAAGAAATATTTTTGATAAGAAAATTAATTTAAAATATAAGATCGTCTTCCATTACTCGATTTCTCTCATCAGTTGCGTTGTCTGCAAGTGATGTCTCGTAAACGAAAAGAATACATTTAGAATCTTTTTCTTGCAGACGATGAACATGCACGAAAGCTTTTGGCTTCTTTGGAACCGAGAAGTGAGGTCCTTGAAGTGGCAATTCAAGATGCAGAGAAGTGTGACTTTAAGGACATCTGGCAATTACAAGACCTTAGTGATGGAATGCAACAGTCGATGCTGGAGCGAACAATTACCTTCCATGTAAGTTGTCATTTATGCTATTATGTAAACATACGAATTACCGTTTTCAAGGAGCTCAATATGTATAGTTTGTAAAGTTTAATTACGTAAAGGAGAAGAAAGCATTAATGATATTTCTGTCGCGAATATTTAACCACCGAGTCATAAATGGCAAAATATTACGCACACTCTGTTCGTCAGTGTGGGCATAATTGTCACACTACGGCCTTTTCGATTCTGATATCTTTTTACTTTTTATTTCTTATTCGGATATTTTAAAATTCACAGCTTCGAAACTCGGTTTACGTTTTCTCTGTGTATGAAAAAAGATGGTCTGCGTTTCCCTTTCATAGATTCTAAACGTAGATCACTTCGGTATCAATATAAATAAAGAAGCAACAATTAGAAAATTTTATGTACGCAATGAATAACACTTCAATATTTATTGAAATATGTAACATTTTTATTTATTTTCTGAGAATCAAACCTCACAAATCATAACTCTTAAGCAAACATAGACGTCACACGGCAAAATTTTAAAATTCCATTTCTTTGGCAAATTTTACATATATAGTTTATATTTAAGTTTGTAGCATTGTTGTTATTCATCATATCGTAAGTATTTTAACGAAGAAGAGCCATGTACAATAAATTATAATTTTTATTTAATCTTTTATGAAAAATAGAAAATATCCATGTCAGAGACTGTTTTATCAGATACCACATAATGCATATTTGTTTTCAGGTAAGTCTCAAAAATATGTTAAATTAAGAAAAAATAAAATGTAATATTAGCTTTTATATAGCCTCTTATTAGAAATGTGTACTTTTTACATTTTTAGAAGGTCATATTTACAGTGCAGCATGGAAACAAATCTAAAAAGAGAATGTTATTTGATTACATCGATGTTATGTATTTCTGATCCTGTCCTCTTCTCAGGCGATAGACGTTTGTCCTTTGTAAATAATCGCTTTCCTTCTTCGTTTCTGCAGGGAGAAGACATGACTGTGGAAGACTTGAAGGTGATGTGGCCTTCGATGTTAGAAGACATCCGAGCCGATTTTATAACCAACAAAAGGGAATGGACAATTGGGAAACAGATCGACGTATCGGAAGGTAGAACATTTGCAATGTTCAAGGGATACACAAAATATTCTCTTTTTTTCTTTCTTAATCGCTACTTGTGATGCTGTAATATTTTACAATGGTTCTCAAGAAAGAAACTTGATGTCTATTGCAAAACAATGACAACCTCATATGTAATACAGAAAGTATAATATGTTAAAGCTAAGATTTTCTAAAAATTGTAGTATGGTATAACTTCAGTATTCGATTTCTTTTTACTTTCTCATATACGTAGTATAAAGAATGTATTGTAATCGCGAAAACATTCGATGGTGAGATTTCGACGGAAATATCCGTATTGGCGATCCCTGATTTTGAAAAATTGGTTTTTGGAAAAACGTCCGTCCGTCTGTCCGTCTTTGCGCAGCGATTCTGAGTAAATGAAAATGAAAATTAAATTGTTTTCACTTTTCGTATTTACGGTAGAATTTACTTCCGAAATATGCTCGTGTTTTAAATTTTCTATTTACTTTAAAACAAAGGATACTTCACATGAAGAAGAACTAAGCACTCTTTCCAATGTTTCTCAAAAACGACTCTAGTTATTTTACTTACAATTTCTGTACGTAAAGTCCAATTAGTATGCATTACATTTGCATTAGCGGTATTTCTCTTGAAAGTTTGGTATAGACGCAATTAAATAGTTTATGTCTGCTACACTTACACATTTGTTTACTGCTTCAAGAAGCTTGAATAATATTTAGCCGTGTAAATGGACCAAGCAGACGTAGAATATACTTTTCGTAAACTGAAATGAACGGCATGATAATGATAGAATACATAGGAGGACAGCAAACGCACTGCAGATACAAAAATACATCAATTTCTGTCTACAACAAAATTGCATTTAAATAACACGATATTTATAAGACTGAAATTTCGCTATTTGTTTTGAAATAATATTCTACATATTTATTTTACTTTCAAATTTTCAACATAAGACTATAACGTTCATATAGTTACTTTGCGCAAGAATATAGCACGGGAAATCAACCAAAATATAGAGGACCACGCCAGAAATGTCCCTTTTACTATAAAATATTTTCTCACTTAATACTACAAACGGAGACACGTCTACAGGAAAGTATGTGCAAATGGTTTTCCTTCATTTATATCACCCATAATCTACATATCTCTTTGTAAAATTGCTCTGTAGCATTTTTTTTTCCAGAGAAAAAAAATCGTTGCTTGATCCATCACCACGAGGTGTCTGCAAAAGTGATTAGTGACAAAGAAGCATCGCTGAAAGGCGGGCGACTGGCCCTTCTGGGGTTCCCCCAATACATCCTCGAAGAAGCTGCTCGTCAATTGGGCATTCTGAAGTCAAAAGAAGAAGCGGAGAAGTTCGTCAAAGACAATGCACGGTGAGTATTTTTTTAACATTTTAAAATCTTCAAACAAGCTTTAAGAACTCAAACTGAGTAACATTGTTTTTAATAAATTCAAACATGCCACCTTTGTTATTAGCGGATGCTTAAAAATGCACTTACTGTTTCGATTACCTTGCTAATACATTTATCATCTTCTACTTTGTCGATGGTAATTTACATGGAATACAGTTCTGTGGAACGATCGGTAAATTTACGAGTATAAATAGTTATTAATTGTGCTTAAACGAAAGAACAGAAAGACATATCGTATTGTGTTCTTTTTTCTTTCAGTAACACAAGAAACGTCAAAAAACATCACTGACTGTCATATTTTCTCCTTAGTTCTTTTGGGTTAAATTTTTTAGCGTATTAGCGTAAGAAGAATTATGTGTATATCACTTAAAACTCAACTTATAATTATCGAAAGAAAATGAAGTTGTCAATATTGAAATACTGAATGCAATATAAAATTTAGAGTACTTTAAATGTTAAAGAGTTATTCACTTAAAATACTTAAAGGGCCTACTTCTTAGTACCATCTTCACCAGCCTTTGCATTTGACCCTTTTATTACAGTTGCACGAAATGTTTCTGCTCCAAACATATTAATCATGTATTCACATCTGTGAATTCTATGTTAGTTATTAAACAAAATTCCCTCGATTGATGTCAAATGATATAGCTGCTCATTATTGTGGTACACGGGGAGATATGGGCTTACTACGGTCATTATAATAATAAATTTAATAATAAATTTATTGTCAAAAACAGTACAAACTGCGTATGACCACGTGGAGGACAATAAACTAATTTACTCTCTGGAAGCAAGCAAGGGACTATCCCATCAATTCCGATCAAGGGCCCTAAAGCAGACGCGGATTCAAAATTTTTTTGCATAAGTTCCTAGATAAGATAAAAAGTTAGCTGCGAGTTATAATACATATATAATGACAATATGTTCGGTCGTAACAAACACAACCGTTTTATAAATATAAATGCAGGGAAGTGTTAAGATATTGAATTCGTTGAATAAAGGTTTACAAGAGTTTCGGGAGTGAGATTTACAAATTATCAGAACTATCTTCTTCTGTATTCTGAAAGTTTGAACATTCTGAAGTAATACACAAGAAGTAATCCCCATCCTGAGCCGGGTTTTCCTCCGTTTCTCCTTCCGGTAGAGGAAAATTTCTTATACAGGTTCTCTAGGCTTTGTCTAGGGGCGTGTTTATTGTAACAATAAATCGTGAATTTTGTGTTATTTAAATTCTTATGATTTTCAAACTCTATACTCAGAATAATCTATAGTTAAATAAAAAATTGTACATGTACATTTTTTGCGTTAAATTACGAACATATTGACATTCTATTTGTAACTCGCAATTAACTTTTTATCTAATCTAGGAATTTTTGCTTAAATTTCGAATCCGCATCTGCTTTAGGTCCCTTGATCAGAATTGACGGAATGGTCCCTTGCTTGCTTCCGGAGAATAAATTAGTTTATTGTCCTCCACGTGGTCATACGAAGTTTGTACTGCTTTTTTGACAATAAATTTATTATTATTATTACGTCGCTCTTCCTTATTCATGTGCTACTTCTTACCTTTTTCATTAAAATGTCGATTTATTCAAATGTCTAATATGCCTTTATATTTATTCAAAATTCTGAACCATTTTTGACGGTTTGAAGCACTGTCTATTTGAATGAACAAAATTTGATATTTTTAATAATGTGATTGGCGTTTTATGCTTTAGTTCCTTTATATATCGTCTCTGTCAACTAATCAACAATTTGCCTTTGCAGGTGGACAGTTCTCAATTTCCAAGGAGAAACGTCTTCTAAAGTCTGCAAAGAGTCCCTGGAGGCCATAGCGAGGGAAAAGTCAGCGCCAGCCGTCCACCTCGTAGAGTTCCTTAGTGGAACCAAAGTGGAAGATGTGCGTCTCATGTGGAGGGATTCGTTTGGAAAACAAGTAAATGCTTTAAAAATATTTGGGTTATTTGCCATGTCGGTAGAGAGACGTCGTATACGTGTGCTTAAATTTTAATTTATTTGTCTACTATAGGTGGTACATGTGTCGTCTGATAGAAATGAATGATTAATGGTTCAGTCAATTGTGATCTGCAGTATAGCATGGGTTATCTAAAAATTGCAGTCAAGAGAGATCGGTATCAGAAGTATAGCCTTAAGGGTGACGAATGGCATGAATAAACGCTCCGAACAATTGGCGAGTGTGTTTAAAATCAGATTAGGAAATGGCTGCCGCCCTTTTTTGAAAATGAACGAGTTAACATTTCAGGATGCACCGAAATTGCATCCTTCATTGGATTTCAAGAAGATTCCAATAATTTCTGTCTCACCTTCATACGTAATTAGCAAATGCTTCATAATTCAAACCAGATAATGAGTGAGTGTGTGAGTGACATTATCAGTTGGATATATTTGAGTTAAATTGAATATTAAGGTACGAAGCCTTCACGCGGTAAAATCAATCTATACATGGTATTAATAACGTACCAGTTTAAACAATACTAATCTACATAGAAATATTTTTCATCTCATAATTTTACATTTAAATTATTAAGCTTGCAAATGTATATTTTTAAGAATCTTTTTCTCCCCAGGAAACAATGGAGGACTTTGTCTTACCTCTTAGCAAAGAATGTGACGTGAAGAGACCTGTTTGTCTTCATCGCTCTGTGACGTCTTTAGAAGACTCGAAGAGATCTCTCCTCGTGGGTAAGTTTCTCGACGAACATCGAGTGACTGCAAGTGACACCGGGTTTCTTTACACCAAATGAACCATATGACTTGATGTACATGAGGAATTGAATTGACGATTATTATTTTAAAATCCTACGCACATTAATCGATTCCAATACACTGAATATTATGAATGAATACTTCCATCAATTTAAATATTCCCAAGTGTATTTTTCTATTGATGTTTCACTAAAAATTTTGATTTCTTCCAAATAAGCGTATTTTTTTTTCTCCCTAACTTACTTTCAGGTCCAGCTGGATGTGGAAAGACCACGACAATTTCATGCTTCGCTTCACAATTGCAGAAAAAATGTCCGACGCAATGGGTTATCTTGGTGAAGATTCTCAAACATCAAGATCTCTTAAGAAAATGGAAAAATCAAACCGGTGAGTTCACTGAAAACATCAGGATGAGTAACTGTATTTAAAGAGTAAAATTACATTAAACATCGCTTTGTTTCAACAAAATAATTTAAAACACCATAATTAAAAAAATCTATATGATTTCTAAAGCAGTTCCCACTTATTGTGCCTATCATTTTAGAGCAAGGGTTTTCAACTTTTAAGGGCTTCGGGGCCAAATTGGAAACTTTAAGAATGATTGAGCTCCGTACTTTAATAGAAAGCTAATATTTATACAATTCTGCCAGTATTAAAAATGTATATAATAATTTTCCGAGTTTAATTAAATTTTTTAAATCATTTTATTGCATAAAAACCTATTTTAGCATTACAAATAATAAATAAAGTTTATTTTAAACAAACAATTCTATACAAGAAAATATTTTTAATGAAGAACACTCAAAAAGTAAGTTTATTTTAATCAACATAAAAAAACAAAAAAACCCAGTCTTAATGAAATTAATGTTACTTAAACAAATCCTACAAAAGCAGAAGAAAAAAAATTAAGTAATAATTTTTGAATCAATATAAAATTGCAGCATGATAAAAAGATAACCGAAAGAGAAACTGAAAGTATTAATGTAGTGGAAAGAAAACTTACAAAACTTCGTTTTAATGGGAATACAGAGGGCGATCAGCAACATCTACCTCGAGATTAGTTGTCGCTATTCTCTAAAAGTTATGCTACAGCAAGCATTACTTCTGAACTGATTTTTAAAGGATTATTAATATATTTTATAGAAGGAAAAACACTTCCACGTATGTCATTGCTCACAAACACTGAAGTCATTTTGAGAGGAAATTATCTTAGTGTGGATATTTTTTATTAGATAGCAATTTAAATAAATGTGAGCACTTTTCTTGTATAGTATGTGGAAACACATCAGCTTCTAGATTACATGGTTCAAGTTGTTGGTGTGATTCTTCTCTCCATAAGTTTCTCTATTAATATTTATCAACTCCATTTGTTTATTTTTCCCGTATGGAAATAAATAATATTTGTTTCATTGTTTTTTTTAAGTTTGCGTTGGTTTTTTAATAGCTTTCGCGGGTTGCCAGTTAGAAATCCTTTCTTTAAAGGATGAATTTTCCATCATTTGACAAACTTACTACTTGTTGTGAAACAAAGTTAATAAAAAAACGTTTACTTTCTATTGTTATTTAAAAGAAGTTTTAAAATCACGCGTGGGATACCAGACTGCAAAAATTATACATCAAATCCATATGGCCCCGTACAAAAACCAAAAATACACAGTTGTATTTCTTTATTTCTCCACAGAGGTGACAGTGGATCAAGTGGTGGAGTTGTTGGCGGTGGCGGCGGGGGCGGAGACGGGGTCGGCGCGGCGCTACCTCGAATCTTCCATCAAGAAAGAGGGCGCAATGTCCGTCCTCATAGATGGGGTCGATGAGGTGGCCCCCGCTTTTAAAGAGATTACTATCCTCCTCTTGAAGAAGCTTCTGGAACAGCCACTGAGACGTGTGTGGGTGACCACGCGCCCAGAGGTAAAATCTGTGTATCTCATGAATTAGTTTGAGAGACAAGGGTACCGCGAGGTAATCAGTTTATTTTCAAAAAATTCGACTGAGAAAATTACTCGCTAGAAAATTGCTATAAAGTCTTTAAATTTTTTAATGGTATGTTGCGTCTACGACATTACACAGCTCGCAATGACATTCAAAATACATATCTAGTAATTACTAATAATATTTTCATAATTCATTTGTAAAATTAGACATTGTCCACATCATATCTTCTAATTTATAGGTCAATTGTACTGTCTGTGTTTCCCTGATATTTTTTCATTACATCTTTTATTAATCTTATTTCATTTATAAAGTTTTTGAAAATTTAGTAAACCTTCTCTGTTCTTATCATTTCTTTCCCTAATGCTACACGCACTTCTTGTGATGTCATTCTTGGGATGTATGTTGCACGTCCTTCTCCATAGAAGGGACATTCCCAAAAAAACATGTTCTCGTGTTTCTTCTCTCTCACCACACGTGCACCTGCTGTCAACTGTAATGTGGGATCTTTTCAGGTATTCCGGTTAATCTCCATGATAGATGAGACTGCGTCGCAGCACATCCGGGGTTAAACTATTTACGATTTACGAGTGCATTTGTGACATTCTAAATAAACTCGTACGTTGTCCTTCCTTTCTTTGCTACGTTCCAACTCACTTGCCATACCTCTGATAATTTATAAATTATTGTCCTCTTCCATCCCTTAGTTTCGTTTCTTATCGTTTATCCATCGATTTCTATCTGTCCAGATCGACGCATATTTACTTACATTTTTTTTCAAACTAAGATCGATTGGTTTAACCTCTACGAACACATTCAATGCTTCTCCCGAAACTGTTCGATACGTTCTGCCAAATTTTAGGAGACATAATCTCTGCAATTGCTCCAACTTCTTTTGCTTTTTAATGTGTTTTAATACCCTTGACAAAGTTTAACAACTATAGTAATAACTGGTAGTATCATAACTTTATAGAGCTGTGGTAGATGTCTTTCTAAATTGAACTTTGTGGATCCTAATTTTACCAAAGAATGATACATTTTCTCGCCATTTAATCGTATCGCTGGTTTCCTGTTATGATGCCTACCGTTTTGTTTGTAGCATCTCTAACTGATGTTCTTGACACAATTTATTACGTATCTCTAATACTGTTTCCTCTTTCTTGTATTTAATTACAACTGGTCTAAATGCTCTTTTATTGTTACATAATTTCTTAACCATATTTCATCTTTCATTCTTTTTCTATACTTTATCGAGTTTACTTTTCTCAAATTTCTTTATCCCACTTCCCTCTGTGGTCTGCATGTTCCTCTTATTTAAGATATTATCCCCTGTGATCAGACGTTATTGCACGCGCAGTATGTTAATTGGTGAGTTGCCCACGTTGGTAACGTCGGAGAGATCAGCAAAGTTGACAAAATCATATTTTTGGATGAGGGGGAAGTGAACTTCAATTCCGGAGGACAACTACTTCGACGGTAGACATTCAAGAAAATATGTAAAATAAATAATAAATTTATTCAATAAATGAGTAGTAAATCACTTGCTAAATACAATGATTTTGAGATTTGAAATGGACGGTTCCTATTTACTTTGACTCTGAATGGGTATGATTAGACATAAATATATAATACAATGACAATTAAAAAACATTACACGACATAATATCAAACTAAAATAAATTCTTTCTTGGTGATAATTCTCTTTGGTGTATTTATAATTACCAGCTTGCTTTATAATTTGGAAGATCTTTAGTAATGTGTTTGTGACTCAAATGTTCATGACTGCTTTAAAAAGCATTTCATGGGCCAAAACTGAGATGTCTTCTTTTCCAGTTGTTGTGTAGTTTCCTTGATCCAGGTGGTAGAAAAACGTGATACATAGAATATTACCACATTGAAACTGACAACTTGCTGGTTTGAGAGGAGCAATTTTTTTTCAAGAATTACTTTGCTTTAAATAGTCACATTTATGTTTGACCTGCTAATTTCCATGCATCGCAATTTGTAAATTTCACTGTTTCCAATTTCCATTCGAATAGTGCTTATTTCACTTACTTTAAATTTATTTTATAACTTTCACTGTTCAATTTTCTTTGCCATTCACTGTTCTTTGTTGAAACTGATAATTCTGTAATTCAATTTTTTTTCACTTGATTTTCAATAACCTTATAACTGATTCACTTTTCTTGCCTAATCACTGTTCTTTACCTCAAACTGATAATTAAATAACTCATCGTTTACTTCTTTGTATATCGGGACTGCTATATTGAGTAACACGACTATTCCACCCGAAGTTATGATTAACAGTGTTCAAACAACGCTGCAGTAATATGTTGCTAACCGACTTTGACACAGGGATGCAATTAGAGACTGACCTTTCTTTTGACATGTTTTTAACAGATTACTTTTGTGGTTTATAAATTTATATTACACTTTACGAGATAATTACATAATTTTGTTTACAGACACTTAGAACTTATGTCGTGCTACAATCTCTTTTTTAATTGTTGCATTTTCATTATGCTTGCGTTGCTAAATGACCCTCTATCTTTATTATACTTTTCTTTGGTGTTTGTTTATTGTTTAGAATTACTAAAATAATATCTATCTAAAGTTTCACGTGTGGGATTTCTTTAATCTCTTTAATTTGTTATCTTTTCTGCCAACCAAAATTGTATTTGTATAATGGAAGACACTAATGCAATCTCTCGTTCTGCAAGGTTACTACTATCAGAAGCTTCTGAAAATAAATCACGCGTGAGTGAGGTGGGATGGAACGCTGATTCATGTGTCCGTTAGTACTCTGAGACGCATCAAAAAGGGGAATCATAAATTACTGTGTTCACAGACGCTTCGGATAGATGAATCTTTCGGCAAACGTATGAAAGTGTAGGTTACAAGTCTTCAAAAAGGGGTATCACTAATTTCTGCGTGAATTGACGGCTATTGACTATTGTGTAACTTTGTGAACGTTATGTTACGAAATGTAACACCAATCGTAATCACAACTATCCTTTCTATTCTTTGTCTGCGTTAAGTCTAATATCGACTGTCCATGCCCTCCATCGAAAACCACTTTGTCTCTATTTTGAACTACTAAACCATGTATAAATATTATCCCTTGCAATATTCTTCCATTTCCATTTTTTCACTTCATAATTTTGATCTACGATTTCCATCTTGACAAAAAACTATACTTGTTGTTCCATTTTCAGTTAGCAGGCTATACAAAATATGAAAATCTTCCTTATATCTTTCCTTCTCCTGTAAGT
>NNCF01127101.1:552719-581012 GCA_002313205.1 Laupala kohalensis | reverse complement strand
TTCTATTTCTGCTGACTACATCGACCAAAAGATACCCTCAGTTTATGTATAAAACAATGTTCATTTATCAAAAGTCAAAGTCAAACTATCCCGCATCAGGCCCCGAAGGGTCCATGGGGTTCGCGGAGAGTACAGCTCCGCAATTTCTTGACCTCGGTACTAGAAGGAGGAGGAGATGTGGTCAGTATCTCGCTCCGACCGGTTTCACCCCAGGATAGACCCTGGTACTCATTTTTACAGCAGGTCTGGGGGTCAGTAAAAAGGTGTGATAAAAAATCCCCAACTCATCGGGAACTGAACCCCGCCCATCCAGCCAGTAACTCAGCGCTTTACCCACTAAACCACGCTGACTCCGATGTTTATTTATAATTGGATCTTTCCGTACTAAGTGATGCAGGAGGTGTCACCGCACCCCTCAGAAAAATTTCATCTTTTGTGTGTTGTTTCTAGTATTATTGAAAAGTTGAAAATCATAATTCAAAAGAATTTACCATGTCTGGTTTAAAAATGGCGGCCATTTTCGTTCTTCCGCGCGCGCCGGTTTTGTCCTTTGTAAGCGTTCACTAATATCTCAAGATTAGTTTGGTAAAGCGCTTTAAAATTACTGACATTTTATTTAGCATATTCTACACTACAGTTTGAACTTACATTTAATTTCTATAGCTACCTGTATCTAATTTATTTCGCATCTTGAATTGGACGTTTGAAAATGAATAAATTTGTGTTTTCGAAAGAAATTTTCTNCGTTTCTCCTAAATACGAAAAAAGATAAATTTCATTACTTATCTTCATCTTTGGAACTCGATAGTTTTTCTAACTTGTTAATTTTTTAAATATTTTTTCCCTCTGTAAATGCTCGTTAATATATAAAATACACAAAATTCCGTTGAAAACTCGAAACTGTTCCATTTTACGCAAAAACTCTTTTGTTTTGTGATTTCGAAGTGAAGCATTTCTTATTCAACTACACATTTTCGTCGAGTGATTTATTCTTTCAACAGTTGAAGATGTTTAAAAAAACTTTATAACGATGCTTTAAACTTCTAGGGCGATGCTTCACAAGGAGTTGAAGTATTCCTTCCTCGTTTTTTAAAATGGCCGTTCTTAATACTTGAATCTTCTTGAAATATGAATGTACAAGAGTTTAAGTACAGCTTCACTGGTTGTACTTCATGATCTTTTACTGAAACACAAATACTAGGTTTCTAAATCCCATAAAAAGAAAGAAATTAAGATTTTTAGTCTCGATTGAGTATTATGTTGCAACTCTTCCTAACTTCCACGTGTTTGACCACACGTGGCAGAGAAGAGGGGGGGATACATAACTTTTTTTTATCCCATATTAAATTTTATCAATTGCGATTCTTAATATTTTATTTCCTTCTCTCCGAGTCTCCCCTTCAGCGCCATATTCTTTTTCCTATTCTTTAACTCGAAACAAACTCGAGATTTCAGAAATCATTAAAAATTTAGCAAAAGAAGTTGAAAGTTTAGGTTTTGCCAAGCAGTGCCTGTTACCGAGTCATTAGCCATGGGTCACGCGAGAGAGAATGTTCGTTTGGACATCAAGGGTCTGCTAATTTGTTTGTTAAGGATTTATTTAATGACTTCGTAATATACTCAGCATCGGTTGAATTAGGTGTGTCTTAATATTGTATTGTTTAAAATCGGAATTTCAAAAACCCTTTCTTAGTGTGCCCCTACAATACGTGGGCAATATCACAAAATTTCAAGTTTTCTTATTTGACCGTTCTTTCTCTTTTTGACGAATCAGTCTGTCACTCAGTCACGACAAGCACTTCTTCTAAGTATAGAAGATGGTTATGATCTACTCGGCCGTCGTAGGTTTCTCCTTCGTACTCGTATGCCGTAAGATTTCACGTTCTATTTCTGCTGACTACATCGACCAAAAGATACCCTCAGTTTATGTATAAAACAATGTTCATTTATCAAAAGTCAAAGTCAAACTATCCCGCATCAGGCCCCGAAGGGTCCATGGGGTTCGCGGAGAGTACAGCTCCGCAATTTCTTGACCTCGGTACTAGAAGGAGGAGGAGATGTGGTCAGTATCTCGCTCCGACCGGTTTCACCCCAGGATAGACCCTGGTACTCATTTTTACAGCAGGTCTGGGGGTCAGTAAAAAGGTGTGATAAAAAATCCCCAACTCATCGGGAACTGAACCCCGCCCATCCAGCCAGTAACTCAGCGCTTTACCCACTAAACCACGCTGACTCCGATGTTTATTTATAATTGGATCTTTCCGTACTAAGTGATGCAGGAGGTGTCACCGCACCCCTCAGAAAAATTTCATCTTTTGTGTGTTGTTTCTAGTATTATTGAAAAGTTGAAAATCATAATTCAAAAGAATTTACCATGTCTGGTTTAAAAATGGCGGCCATTTTCGTTCTTCCGCGCGCGCCGGTTTTGTCCTTTGTAAGCGTTCACTAATATCTCAAGATTAGTTTGGTAAAGCGCTTTAAAATTACTGACATTTTATTTAGCATATTCTACACTACAGTTTGAACTTACATTTAATTTCTATAGCTACCTGTATCTAATTTATTTCGCATCTTGAATTGGACGTTTGAAAATGAATAAATTTGTGTTTTCGAAAGAAATTTTCTTAAGGAAGGGTTAAAGTCTCAGAACTAAATCTTTGTGTGCGTACACACGCGTATACACAGATAATGTGTATAGAATTTTATCCTTGAGACATGTCTCCTTTCCAGGTTATGACCCTCCAGAAATAATTTTTTTTCCAATTTTTTTCGTTTTTTGAAGGTTTAGAACTCTGTTGGAAGACCTAGTAAAAATATGATATTTACAGGTTTTAAATATCTTTATTATTATAAACTACTGTAAAAATTACAACTTTGAGATTTTACTGGAAGCAAAGATATTATTTTCCAAACTTTTCTAAAACTTTTCTCTTTCGTATACATGAATAGTTAACTTTTAAACCCCAGAAACGCAAAAATAAAATATAAATAATAATTTAGCTAGTAAGTATCAAATATAATAAATAAATTTGTTATAAAAATAAGCTTATAATTGTTTATAATTTTATTGACAAATTACATGTGTGTTCACAATGTACTCACACTGTATCAGCGGTACTTATGATACAGTAGGGATATTTTAACATAAAATTTTCATGAAATATATTTATTTCTAAGTTACAGTAATTATTTTTATGTTATTAAATAACATTTTTGGGTAGTCCAAGTTTGCGTAGTCATGACAGCAAAATTAGAAGCTAAATTTGTGATTGATAAAAAACATCCTTGATGTGGAATGATGACATAATTGACTGAATATTTAGATGACTATTGTTTAGTTGCCACAGATGAACTTCAAGCTTTTCATGGGGTTAACTAACAGGAAACTGTACTCCCCTTACTATCATAAAAATCTTTATGTACTATCATAAATATCTTCATGTACTATCATAAAGAATAGGTTATGTTGATTAGAAATAGCTTGATCATTTAGATCATAATACACAAGTATATTTTAAAGTTCTTTATTCAACCACATCTCATAAAAAAGATAATAGATGATGCTGTGAGCCAGTGCAATATAATACGTTCTTAATGTGACAATTTAAATTTTGGATTTCGCATTGAATGGAATTTTTTTGCATTGTCATGAAAGTTATCGAATAGGCGATACCACACAGCGAACAGTGACTAAATCTTATATCTGGAATATATAATGGTCGTTAGTAGTAAAATTAGTACCACTAGACCAGTTTATGATGCATGCAATTTTTTAAACAACATGATAATTTAATGTGGAAATGGACATTAAATTTACGTTTAATATCATGTCCAAATGTTCAGTTGCTCTTGTAACAATTTGTCATATGACGACAAATCGAGCCACGAGTTGAAATGTGAATTTACGAAGCACAAAATATGTTGCAAATGTCCATAAGAAGGTCTTACGTTGTAATTTATTGATTTATCTATAATATCAAAGTAATCACGCAAGTTTGCGTAAAAAGTGAAGAAATGATTGCTTTTCATTTTAGAACCTTCCAACATGATAGAGGCACTATAATGGATTCAGAGATTAAAATAGACACGAGCATATTGTATTTTTTAATGCATATGGACTGACAAAATTAATTTATGAAGTTAAATAAATAATTCTAAATTTCCATTTTATGGACGAACAGTTTATATTCTGTGATTGAAAGCTCACAACGTTTTGACTTGATGTTGAAGTCGTCGTAAGGCGGTACAAATTATAGCAAGAAATATAACAGAATAATTGAACATGATATTACACACATAAACTTAAAATATGATTACAAAAAAAAAAAAAAAAGACTACACAAACATGTTATAATATTGTATTGTAAATATCACATCGCGTTCTGAGTCTGTGCGTAAATTTAATCTCCCGTATTTGTTATTGTTTTGTTGTTATCATAGAATATATACTGTTCGTCCATAAGAGTTCGTAAGTCTTAAATTATTTTCATAATTTGAAAATAAAATGGACGTTAATTGTAGTGGAATTTATGAAACATGAAAAGGATTCCATCAGTGGTCCTAAGATAAATGATTTAAGATATTTTTAGAAAATTTAATGTGATGAAGCTCACAAAACTAACTAATAATTACAATATTTCATTTAACCTTTCTGCGGAAATATCATAACGGTTAAATAAGTACTAATTTAGCAGTTGTCCAACAATTCTCTCTGGCTTTGCTGTCCAATCATAAATTCACGGGCTACTCGCCCATTCCTCCGCGTATTTAGATGTAATTATCACTACCTCCGTCTCTAATTAACACGTCCCTATTTACCTTCCTTCCTTGACAACCATTTCCCGCTCGTCACTTATCACAACTCTCCTCGCATAAATAATGCCCTCAGTCATTCGCCTTTCGTTATTAAGTTTTTTTTACTATTTTTACTTTCGTTATTAAGTTATTTCAAAGATACATCGTCAACTGTCACTTACCTGTATCCATGCATGTTCTGTAGAGGGCGCGAGCCTGTTTCACTGGTTGCAGATCTTCTTCCGATCCTCTGTCTTCCAAAATTTCTGCGCAAAACGTTGCAAAATGAGATGCACACACGATGTATTTACATTACCTGGAAATTATAGGTTTTTGAGACATGTTAATACATATTAGTAGAATATACTGTTGAAAGTATCGGGGGAAAATGTATGTAAATTACGTGAAATGTGATAATGAACCGTTAAAGAGAAAATGGAGAGTCAGATAGGAGACCTTGTTCGTGTTTATACAAACACGTATGACGCTGGATGATGACAGTATAGAGGATCCATTTGAAAATCGTTGGTCGTGATAATTGAAAATCCAAATAATCTGGATGATTAGGAAAATATGTAATAAAACGATGTATTGTAGAGATTGTCATTTATGCACGTAGAAAATATATTTACGAAATACGATATTTTTTTCATAGCTCAGTATCACTTCCTAAAAACGCATTACTGCTGTACACAATTTTAATAAATTAGTTGGCAGTAATTTATAACAATTTTAATAGTCTATTTACAATATTCTGTTGTGCCACCTCATGTGTAATATAGTATTTTAAACGACCTTGTAAGTAGACTAATTTATTATTTACAAACTCAACGTCTCCGCTGTTAATTTCAGTCCTCTTCGATTGATTCACTGAATTTCAGTCTACTTATAAGATCGTTAAAATATTATAATACAAAGTAGTAGTGTAAGTTCCTTAGTTTGACGATACTAATTGTAGTACGGACAAACAAAGATACGAGTATTAAATATAATAGGAAATAAAATAAAATGGTTTTAAATGTGTATTTCTTGTTTGGATGAGAAAGAGCAGATATTTTGAAGTCGTGGAGTATTTAACTGCGCCGTTTTGATGATCAGCGTCGCATATCAACAGTTTTCTCTTTCTCATTGTTGTTGATATTCTATTGTCTCGCGGCTTCAAATCGCGTGTGTTCATTCGACATCGTGGAAAGGGATGAGATTGCATTCATAACATGTCGTCCCTTGACGATGGAGGATGCGCAAGAGGCTTTGCGGAAACAATGCAAGTGCGTTCACTTGTCAGTCGAGTTGTGTGTTGCGGTAAGCCGGTCTTAGGAGGCGAGGCGTTCTCGTATAGCGCAAAGTTTTGCATGGAACTTCTGCCGAAAGAGCACAAACAACATTCATGCAATAGCAGCACAAAAACTATTCGCATGTGTAGGTTATATGGAAATTATAATATTAATTATTTATACTATATAAAGGAGGTTCTTGAAGAAAGGTCAAAATTTCTTCAACTAATTCACATTTTATACAGCTAACGTTTCGTAAAATTTATTGACTTTTTCAGGGCTGAAAGAATTACAAGATTTATGGTCATTTCATCTACGATATTATTCATTTTTTTATGAAGTACTACTGCCCCATTATAGCTAGTAAGGTGTCAAGGAATATGCTGTCTCAAACAAATAAACTTCCACTTCAGTATCATCTCTTATAAAACGTGTAGTCGTTAAAACACTTAGTATGCCTTTTTGAATATAGTTTATGCTTCATTGTCATCGAAAAACTTCATACTTTGCAAACATGTAAATTTTACGTTTTTTGCTAATTCTGAGTAAAATAACTTTTTCGTCGTTCAATTATTGCAACATGTGTTAATACAAAATAATGTTGCTAAATTGAAAGCGGAAAAGTATTGAAAATTTGGTTTAGCATTTTCCTTTCGAATGTTTCGTATTTCAATGATCTACCGGCAGGCGAAAGAAGCTTGTCCATTGTGTTTTCGTAAATTATTTCACATATTTATTTCTATTTAATTTCATTATTGGAGTTCTGGAATTTTCCGTTTAATATTACAAATTATAGTACTTGTGTAATAATGTTGATGAGAAAACTGTGGATCATAATCTTTACGACTGTGAATCATATGGAAATGAACGAGGGGATTTTGTTAATATGATTGAACACCTTGGAATATAAGATTGTAAGAATAAAACGAACTCATTAAAATAAGAAATATAGGAAATTTTTTAACGATTAACCTGCAAGAATAACAGTGCTAAAATATTCTTCGAAAAGAGGAGAAATAAGGACAAGAGAGATACAAATTTTTAGGACAAAAAAATTAAAGAAATTTTTAGGGTAATAAATAAAAACTGTGTAATTTAGATTAAATGATGGATAATAAAAACCCAAGTAATAACTACATTGGGAACTGGGGTATGAGAGAAATTGATATAAATGAAAAAAAAAATCCTATATTTTCAGGGCTATACTGAGATACACAATAACTGGTGGTATTTGCTATTGTGGCTCACGCACCCCGACATGTGGGGGAAGGGCCGAGATAGATTTATACATGCGTAATCGATGTTGATCCACCTGTCGCAGAGCTGAGGGAAGGTTTAGTGGTGGATAGCGAACCGCATGGAGTTGGGAACGCTGGTTGAGGATGGTGTGAGTGATCAAACGAGGGCGAGGGGACGCCTTCCTCGATAGAACAGGATCCGCATGCTCTGATACGTCGGTCAAAGAGTAAACAGTGGGGAGGGGATAGGGTCACAAGTGAATGTCGGAACGTGTTGGTACGTCATCGGTCGAATGTGTGTCTATGGTTCCTCTCTGAGTTCATGTGGGTGCTGATTTGTCGCCCAAGGATTTGTGTCGGTTAAGGTAGTATAAGCGAGTCAGGCGCTTGTCTAGCACATAACTATTTTTCTTAATGTTATTAATTTTGTTTATACATAAGCTTATAATTTTAACACCTAGTTCATGGTGTGCTAAAAACTGCAAAACATTAATTACACCGTTTAAACTGAAGTAATGTGTTTTGGGGCTGTTTTCGTTGAGTTACTTTCATAATTTTATATCCTTATAATTGCGAATTTGCGTCACGTGAGATAATTTGATCTGACGGAGAGTTAGCGTGAATGTGCGTTAAGGAGGGACCAGCACTCCGAGTGAGCCAAATCACTGAGACGTACAATTCTGTTCTCTATTTTTATTCTCATTGTTTTAAATCATAACAGTACGAATAATAATGAAGAAACAACATGAAAAAATTTGTATCTATCAGTTAATAGTATTGTACTCGTTTGCGGTACATAAGAGCGAGTAAATGCATGGCAACGGTTTTGTAATTTACGCGCCTCACCTCGGAAAAAGTTAAATATCATTCTCAAATGTCTGGTGACCTATTAAAAAAAGTGATGTAAAAATACTACGGAAAATTTACTACAAATCAATGTGAACTTCCATCACTTTCTGGTTTTAAAAGTTGGTCTTTTTTTTGCAAATACATGTTTTCTCCATTAGACGCAATGTATTTCACCATCAACAATTATAGCAATTATTTCATTTAAATGGCCGGTGAGGTGGATTTTTCAAGTATAAATCACAAGTACATATTAATCTGTTTATTTATTCCGATTTTAGTTATTTTAGTGATTTAATTCTACTTCCGCTTGTACTTTCGTAAGGTTCCGTACCTCGTAGTTGCGACAGCAGGTCTCCCCGCAGAACACGGAATTGGTCCCAGGATGACTGTGACTCAGGCACTGGATTACGTCGGATCCAACTGCCGCATGCGAATCGATAGAAATCGTCGCACGGCTCAACTGAGCGATCCAACGATTTGATGATACGTGCAGCTGTGGACAAAATAACAAGCATTGATAGTTTAGAAGAAAAAAAAGTAATACAACTTCCATGAATCATCAAGTAACAGGGTTTTGAGAGTTCAAGAAAAAAGAAAAAAAATTATATCCACGAACATTAGCCCTTTCGTCCATAGTATCAGTACCCAAACAGAACATCGAAGAAATAAACGTGTATATGTGCTAAAGTCTCTGTGGACATTATCCTTCCTCTTCGAACAATCCGAGGCAAAACACATCCTGATGCAATATTAATATGTTTTCGATCATAAATATGAAGTAATGAAATATGTTTTTAGATGTATGATTTACCTACCGAGTTATAACCGTTGTATTTGGAGTGTTTTTTGAATTTCACTAGGGGCACTTCGAATATTCTCCACATCGGCTCTTACAACTGTTTCAACAGAAAACTCTTCCATGTGGCTTTTAATGTTTTTTGTTTCTTCTGTAAAAACATTTTTTGGCTCTAAGAACGTTTTCCATTTACATGCCTCAATTCATCTTGTTTATCTGCCCTAAAAGACTGGACAACTATCAACGGACATGAGTTTTAAAGTTATCGAGAAATGGAAAATCTACGTGATTTCTGATGAAGGCGGGAACCGAAACTGTTTCTCAAAAAATTTGTTTTTTTTTTCATGTGTTTTTATTTTTATTTTTCATTAACTTTAAAACTTTTTAATTTACAGAACATAATAGTGTCGCTATATTTTTAAGATTTTCAGACTTTTTTGTGTTCTTTCACGATGTACTGGTTTTATGGCGACTGTAAACTCTGATTAATATTGTATTTCAAAAAATTGAAATGAAATAGGGGTAATTTCAACCTCGTTTTAGCATAAAAAAAACAAATTACAAAACATTCAATTTAACTGATTAAACTTTTAAATTATTTTCCTGCATTGCTGTTATTGTTTACGATTCTTCGTATGAGTTTAGATCTACATGTACTCAACCTTGGCACCGTTGTGCACATTAATTCTGTAACCGCAACCTGAACGGGGTTTTTCTTCGGGTTTCCTTCGGATTTTATATACAGTCCTAGGGACAGTGGTCTAATTAATAATTGTATTATTTAATGTGGAATCTAGAGTTATTTTAATAGTTACGATTTATAAACAATACTTTCCTAATACATTAAAGATTTGATATTAGTACGTATTAGTGATTTTCTTAAAAATATTCTATTAATTCAAATGTGTTGGTATTCTGTTTATATCTTAACACGTAGCTAACTTATTTATTCTTGTCTTATGAGTGTTCTTAAATGTTAAATTCACCTTACAACCCTTGACCAGAATGGATGGGATGGCACCTTTCTTGCTTCCGGAGAGTAAATTAGTTTCTTGCTCTCCACTTTCTCATATGGAGTTTTTAACTGCTTCATTGAGAGTAAATGTATTATTATATTCTGCGTCAGAATCGACTTCTCTAAAATAATGTTTTTTTGCTAGTGATGTTATTTTTTTTCCTTCTTTAACTTCTATATGTATTTCATTCTTTATTAAGTTACACGGCCAACCGTCCTGGGACAATGTCAGCTGTGAGATCCATATTTCGAACTTTCTCTCTTCGAATGTTTACTAACATTACATCCTTCTGCGCTGCAAGTGACGCACCTTGATACTTCAAGCACTGATTTCCTCAGCGGACATTAATATTCAACTTTCACATAGCATCTCTTCACACGTCTCTAAAGGTCACCTGTGGTTTCATCTTCCTTTCATTCGCCTTGGATTGTCATTCGCTGCGACATATTTTCTCTCGCTCATCACCGTTTCTTTGATACTCTCATTCGTTCTGTTGGAGTTCTTTGTTCTGTTGTAGTGCCAACTTGGTGTCGTAGACTAAAGACTCGTACCAAGGCACCTTGTATGCTTTGGTGTGGGAAAACTTTTTAAAAATTTCATTTTCTTTCTTTACCCGATTCCAAAACACACGATAGTTATCCGAGGTTTAGATCTCTGTAAGTTCAGTCCCTTTGTTTATCTCACTTTTTCTTCGGGTTTTTCTTTTAACCTTACATCCTTTATTGCGCCACTTTGTCGCCCTGAAAGTCCATCTCTACCTACAAGGATACGGTTGCGATCTACTTCTCTAGCGGCAGTTGATCAGTTTGGGAATATAACAAAAACTTTTTAGTCCGTCGCTCTGTAATCCGGAATATTCTAAAATTCGATCTTTGGCATATATCGTTGATTAAAAATATTGATGTTTTCATTTAATGTTTATGCCACGTCCTGGATGTTTGCTGCAAATCGTGACCGTTTCTCCACTATTTTTAAAAAAGGTCTACACCATTTAGATATTGATTTTATAGTAATAATAAATATATGTATGAAATACATTTTCTAAATAATATAAATATAAACTCGATTATTTATAGTGATATCCCGTTTTCAGAAGAAACCTTTTCAGTCCGCGAAAATTCCTAGTCCATCTCTCTTCAAGTCCCGAGTGACCCGGATTAAAGGGCTGGTTCTATACTCTGCAAACGTGTTCAAAAGACCCGCCCAATTGTTTCTGATAGAATCCTAAAAAAAAATATCGGTAAGCGTGTTCTCGACTTTAAAAGTACACAATTTATCAATATGAATTACTACACACAAATTCTCATAGTCCCTTTGTGGCCTATTGTTGGTGGAGTAGACACGACACTATTATGTGACAAACTACATCTGATTCAAACCACCATTAAAATACTCGTAGCATTTTCCAGAAACGTGAGAAATTCCGCATTATATTTCCGGTCTTGGCGGTTCTCTGTTTGTTAAGGACTCTAGTGACCGGCGTCGTTACATAACTTAGCCTATTATACTCCGGTAGCTAGTGATTGACCGTGAAAAATAAAAAACAACAACTCATAATATCATGATACCATGATATACTCATGATATACTGAAACCGAACACAAAAAGTAACAATCGACAGCAAGAGGAGAACTTACGAAGATATGAAACCGTAATCTGTTCTACCAATAGTCTTCTCTTCAAGTAATAAAGATATTCGAAATTAGTGCATTTTTGAATTTTTTTGTTGCTATCGTAATAGTAAAAGGAAATGCAATAAAATACTATTTATATTTGTGTAAGAAAAGTACGATAATATATGTTCTGATGATTTGCGTGACAAACAAATTTTTGTGATATTTCAGGAGCTCGTTCGTTTAAGGCGCTGCATTAAGAATGTATGTATTCTCTTCTGTGAAAGTTTACTGTTCTATTTTGATGTATTATCATATCAAATACATGGTATAACCATGAAACAAAATATGACAATGTTACAGTCTCATGAAATGGCTTCCCGTATAGCTAGTAGAAGTATCAATGTCACTCCAAGTCGTCAGAGCCCTAAGATCATTCATAGCAACTAGATGGTTTAGGGACAAGTAGAAACAACAGAATATTCGTAAATGAAACCTTAAATTTCATGGGATCGTAATTTTTCCGTTTCATAACTGAACATAATTATTCCCTCTTCATATTCGGGATTTTTAATTTTTTCCCCTGCTGATTCTATTCATGAAGAAACGTGAAACAGAAGCATCGTACATAAATTTAGTTGAACGTTTCGCCCATTATAGAAGGATTACAGAATCAGTTAAAGCCGTTTCTTTTTCATAAAGTACCACACGCTGAACGCTGAATGGGAAACATTGATTTTTAAATTCATCGTCTATTTGATCAATTAGTTTGATCGATTGTACTGTTGTAGTATACCCTACTCTTTTAGCAATTCTAACATATACTTTAATTACGTTTACACACTTAATCTGAATTGGTTTACCGTATAAAAGCAATTTTACTAATTGGTAGTTCTAGGTTTGTAAATCTCTTTATTTCCATTTTATGTTTCTGAAATTTTCCCGTTATATTTTATTTTTTATTTTATTCTGCTGGCACGTTATGTTTACAGTAGAGAAGAGACGGTTGACTTTGTTCCGCATTTTAGTTCTCGTCTGCTGAAAATTTTAGAGTGAATGTTTCTTTAAATAATTGGGACAAAGGTAATTGACCAAATTACCTGTTACATTAATATTGCGTGGCTCATTTATAATTAGTGTGAATTATATAATTGATTATTCTTTGCATTTTTCTGCTCCATGCATCATTTAGCTGTCTGAGGTCTCTCCAGCGTCTCGTCCCTGCCTCGGGGAATCACCTAATCTGACCAGCTTCTCGTCTCATCCTGATTTCTTATAGTTTTTTGTCACTTCATATATTCAGTTCAGTAATATATCTTCTCTCCATATTATTGCGGACAACCCACGGTACAGTTCGCTGGGTCTATTTCATATATAAATCTATGGTTTATCTCTCATAATCTTATTAGTTCTTAATCTATACTGTCAATAATTTTCTGCACATTTACTAATTTCATTTTTAATCATCGTCAATAAGGTCACGTAATGTAGAAATTTCTCAAAAATTGTTTATTTCTTATATGCTCCGCACATATTCTTGACTGTGAACTTCCCAAACGACTTCATATATTTAATCACTACGCTCTTTGTTATATAAGTCACAGTCCCACAAATACTGAAAGCTTTGTATCTTCTTCCTTTTCTATGGAGGTAACTTCGAAAATTACCATGCACACTCAGGAAATCCATTAAATACATATGTGGAGAGTACAAAAATATATTTTTCATTCCTTTGTCTAAAGCACACATCGCAGTAATTGGTATGTGGGAGAAGAACGGGTGACTGACGGTTCCACCTCGCGGATAAAGATATTCGGAGTGTGTATCTGATTAGTCAAAAAGGGCATTGACAGTTGCGCCCCAACCCTTTTCCGTGGGCAATAGCCTACCTTGGTAGTCTCAATATAAACATATACAGTACACAAGATAAAATAATAAACAAATAAATCATACATTTTTAGACCAATACGTTTAGATAAATAGGATTATAATTTAAAAAAATTATGTATTTAAAAATATTTTAATGGAAGGGGACGTTGATGCCCGATGTCTTTCGTGACTGAAGTAACAGTCTACTCTTTGTAGTGCAAGTACAAAATTTTAATTTTATTAAAATAAAATTTCAATAAAACTATGTTTATTTTTTTTCTCCATTTTTCTTTGTTAAATCCTAGTTTCTCGACTAAGCATACCACTATACTGACTTTTTCTTCTCGTCATAATCTCATTTTTTCTCATCTCTTCATAAAACCTTCTATCTCTTCTTTTCTTTATAATTTTGTTTCATCCTCTGCGATCTGTCTACTACCTAAATTTTGTCTTATTAGCTTTGCGTATTAACATTCTATCTGTAATATATTTCTCCAATATTCTCTGTACCGCGCCTCCGTTGCAATGTATTCGTCCCATCTATCATCACTAAATATTCCATGTTTCTCGAATCCAAGTAGCTCGTTCTGGACCGAGTATTTTGCAGTAATGTATTACGTGGTCCACAATGTCTATTTCTTCATGGCATGTACAAAGGTTTGAATCTGTTTGTCCTAACCTATACCAAGACGTATCGAAATCACCGTGACCGGTTAATACATCCCTCATTGAAGGTGTCGGTAGCAACCATTTTTTATTCTCATATGCGTATGTTATATTGGGTATTTATTTGTACTTTAGTTTACCTTCAATTGCCTTGTCGCAACGTATTTGTCAACTTTGCACAAGTGCTCTCGTTATTTTCCATCCATGAGATTTTCGTTGTATCTGCTCTTTTCCAACTTGAATTTCTCAAGTTTTCTTCAGTTTGTATCTGAAAATCTTTTGGTATACGTTCTAGGATTACATGTAAAGCTTTAGTTGATGTACTTGTATATGCGCCACTCCAATATATTAAACATTTTCTTTGTAAACGTGAACGTCGTCGAGACATGTATTTTGATCTTCCGTACCACGTAATTTGTGGTAACAACACTCTTTCATGCATTGTTATTAACTGCTTTGTTCCAATCGGTTGATTCCCACTCGTATTGATCCATATATTATTCGTATCAATTTTTCCTAGATAATCCAAATGTTTCACAAAAGTTATTTTTTCATCAATAATAATGCCTGAATATTATACATGATCTTTTATTTGTACTCTCCAGTCAGGGAATCGTATGATGGGATCTCGTCTGCTTTTACCTTTACTTTTCATTCCAAAAACTATTTCGTCTATCTTTGTTCGAGAAGTCGATAGTTGTAATTTCTGTGCTTCTTCCTCGAACAATTTTAATATTCTTAGGCTTGCTGTTTCTAATTCTCTTCTACTATTTCCTGTTATGATAATGTTTATATCATCAGCGTATGCAATTAATACTACTCCTTCATGTTTCAACCTTTCTAATAATACATTTATCACGATATTCCAGAATGTCGGTCCCGTATGACTTCCCTGTGGACAACCTTTTGTCATTGTGTGTATTAGTTCGTCGTTCGTTCTCAATGTTGCATGTCGATCTTCTAAATAAGATTGTATTAATTTTCGTAGTTTAACTGTTATATCTTCCTTGATTAGTTCTTGTTGCAATATGTTCCAGTCCACACTGTCAAATGTACCTCTGATGTCTACTGATACCATCAATGTAATCATCGTGTAGTTCCGTCTTTTATCTGTTCTAGTAAGTGATTAATTGCACCTTCCCTTTTATGAACCCGTATTGTCTGTGACTTAACTTTCCTTTTAATTCTTTTTGTAACCTTTGTCCAATTATATTATTCATAACTTTGCCAAACACCGGAAGTAGGATTATTGGTCTATAAGATTTACTCTCTTATGCGTCACGATTGTGTGTTTTCTTTAACAATTTTAACTCAGCAATCTTCCACGCTCGAGAGAAATAACTAAATGCATAACATGTTCTGTAGATATCCAGTAATTATCCTCAACTATATTGTGAATCGTCATTTGTATTTTAGTCCATTGCAGAATTGCATTCACTCTTCTTCAACGCACTCTCCTTATCCCCTTGCATTTTTTGTACATAATGGTTCAAAACCAACAAAAGCAGATTTACAGGTAATCACCGGACATGGCAATTTCATGGAGTATTTGAGCAGAACAGGGAAAGCAGATTCCCGGAAGATCGTCGCCGCCCAACATTAGAGAATTCGACTCAAAGTTCAAATCATACATGAAAGAAGATATTTAAAAACCCCGAGAGGGATGACACTTGCACTCTTACATTATTTTTAAAAGTATACTTCATGTGAATTGTGTTCATAATTTTGTTGAATAATTTGTAATTTTTTTGTGATTTGTTCGTATTTTCTTGATCTTTTGGCTCCTCCCTCATTATTTTTCTTCCGTTACGAGTAGTGTGGTACGCCGCTTGTAAATATTTTGTCAAATAAATGTCTTCCCATTGATCTCTCGCTAGTGTTCTTTCTTACTCCTCTGCTCTATCTTATAATTCTCGTACTCCTTCACCGGGGTGTTTCCACCTATGGATTCGTATCATTTTACTTTACTCAGAGAAAATTTAACCTAAGGAAAAAAAACATGTACAAGAACGCAATTTGTTTATTAGTTTATTGTAATGTTATAGCAGCAAATAAGTTTATTGACCTAAACGTGTTCAAAGTTAGTTTGTAACTTCTCTCTTAACAATAAATTATTAATTAGTTAATTAATTTATTGCCAGTCAAACTGGCTTGATGTTTGTACACTCTGTAGCCAACGCTTTTACTTCGCCATCGTCCATAAGAGTAATAATATTTGTACCTCTCGTAATGTTGGCAGTGCTTTCAGATTTTTTTAAAACTTAAATATATTATCAACATTGGCCATAAGTTCAATTCACTTCCTCGTGTAGTGTTATTATGTTCTTTCTGTATGAAGCGTGTGGAACGATTATTACCTTTTGGATCTAGGTTTGTTGTTATTAATTTTTATTTCTTTACATCAAATAGTCGCTTTCGTGGCTATTTTTAATATTTATTTGGGTATTACTGAATTCGTTGACGTTTGTAATTCGTATTAGGCAGGTATATTTCATTCAATAAGCAGTTCTTGTTTCCTTGGATGTAATCTATCACATCTTGAAATTTGTTCCAATACTTATGAGACATTCTGTAGAATTGAGATACGTTTAATCTCTCATTTTTCATTCGTTAACAGTGAGTTCAGTCACAGAGCAATATTATTTGATTCATTTCTCGAGTTCGCTCGTCTGGACCATGTTTTCCTCCATGAAGCTGAAGGAGCTCTTCTCAAAAGTCGNCAATATTATTTGATTCATTTCTCGAGTTCGCTCGTCTGGACCATGTTTTCCTCCATGAAGCTGAAGGAGCTCTTCTCAAAAGTCTTCTCTGTGAAGGGAAGGCAAAGGGCTTTACCTCTCGATCTGCTTGACCGCACTCACATCAAAGCGGCGGCCTTCGCGGAAGGGCTACGCAGCCGCAAGGGAATGTCAAGACAAGGGCAGGACGAGGCCAGGGTGCACGGGAGCGGATTCCGCTTGGGCAGAGTTGAAGGGTGCAAATATCACGAGACGATGCACGAAGGGATAAGGTCTCAAAATACCTCCGGGGTTTTGTACACGTGTAATAACTGTCATATATGTCAACGATCAATTTTTATGAAACTAAAGGGTCTTTCCAAAAATTATGTGACTAAGAAAGTACCGTGTTTGACATCCCTCACCTCTGTTCAACGCACATGTAACTATATATATCTCACCCCCAATAACTTCATTGCGCTAATCCCTCTTTGTGTTACGAAAAGTGTTTCGGAAAGCGTCGGGAAGAATTTTCATACATTGTTATAGTTTAAGGTTAACAAGCGCCTTACGATACTTACCTAATAAAACTTAGCGTTGTGTAACTCTAAGTTACCCGTTCGTACTCCACCGTAACGTAATGTAACGATATCAACCCCCACTCTGAAAGTGCATTAGGTAAATTAGGGATTGCTTTAAGGAATATTGAGAAGGACCGGGACTCGAACCCGGGATCTGCTTTGACCGTAGGTATGCTACCGATGCATCACCCATCTCGACTCACGAAGCCCATACACAACATCCACCTGACTTGTTCGTGTGAACCTGGGTCACATCCCATTCAGCGGATAACTGACCACAGGTGACCCTTAAGCTGGGAGTTCTAGAACCCGATTTCTATGTATCTTCGTGCCAGATGCATTTTTTAACACAACTTCCGAGTATCTACTCGGGGAGGGAAGTTTGCATCTTCTAGGGTCAAGTGAAAAGATTCGAGTCCGGGTCCGTCGCAGTTTTCACTCGGAAGTTGTGAGATAAAAAGCTTCAAAGATGTGCTAGAACACTAGAGTATTCCTTTAATTCCTAGAGTATTCCCGAGTATTCGGAGAAAATACGAGTAAAAGTTTGTATGCAGCAAACTGTATGTGAAGTAAGAAATATTGTCTGTCCGTACAGAGGGGCGTGGTCTAGCGGAGAAGGGCAACAAGGTATGTGTCTAGTGCTTGAAGTAGGTGGTAGATTAAAAAAAGTCATTTCATTTTGAAACAATAATTTATAATTAAATTATGGTTCCAAATAACTTCAGTTTTCTCGCGACTTTCCTTGAAGTATCAAATTCATTGATCCCATTATTAAAACGCACCTTTTTCGTAACGTGAATAGGTGAGGGAAAGGGAAAACTTTAATGTAATGAAACAAGAATGAAAATAAGTATACCAACCAGTCGTCACTCCAGAACCACGTACTTTCTGGAGATAATTAAAAAACAATTTTGTTGAACTGGATCTGACAATCTGGTGAAAACTGTAATTTCAGTTTTTCCCAGTATGTTTCCAATTCGTGAGTTATTCGGAGTTAGGACATTGTTTTTATAAGTTAAATTCAGAATTTAGCAACAAATTATGTTTTGACGATAGAAAACAAAAGAAAATGGTTTTACTTACCAGAAAGAACACAGTCTTTCGTTAAGCAAACTTGAGCTGCCCGTAACTGCGGTGCGAATGACGCCCCTGGTTCTGACTTGAGATCTGAGGAAAGCATACATCAGCAGTGATTTGACTAGTTCTATTTTATACTATACACTATACTATACACCATTTATATACCACTATACTATACTACACACCACTATACCATACACCATTTTATACTATAGTACACTAGCCGAACTACACGAAGTTGCCCGGGATTTGGAAACAAACTTAAACAATATTTACTGGACATTAACATTTTTAAAACAATTCACAAATAAAACAACTAAGATGTAGATAATTACATCAACATTCAAAGAAATATTGATACTGAGACTTGATATATTTTACCCTACACATACAGGTATTGAAGCACCTGTCATCAGGTCTGGAATTTTAAGCTCATTTTGCTCGGTGTTAACCGGGGTTCTTATGTAATATTCTGAATCCATGTTAGTTTTCATAATTCTGTACTTTGGTTTCTTTAAATTAAATATTACAAAAATACACATATAGTTTGCAGTATTGTATGCTATATGAACGTTACAACGAATTGTTTTAAAATCCAGACAGAAGGAGAATACACTTCACACAGATCGCTTAATAAACAAATTAATACCACTGAATTACTTGGTTTTCTTTTCATTTTTAGGTTATGTACTTGAAAGCAATGTTATTCGCAGCTTTTATATAATATTGCTTCTATGAATAGATCACATAATTGTGCATTCAGTGGATTGTCCGCCTCACGTAACGCAGTTCTCTCTGGTGGACACATTAGTAAGCTTCATAGTCAAGAGTCATGCGAGTAATTATTCATATCTACTGACCAGCAGTGGATTTTAATTATTTTTCTGCTCTCGTCATTCTTCAATATGAATCATTCTTTGCATTTTATTACTAATATCCCTTAAAAAGAGTGATATGTAATGGCGAATAATTCCACCGATTGCATTTTCCGTATTCCACGCCACAGACATCCCAAATAATTTACTTCTGTGCGTAGAGTTGGAACGGTGAAGGACACAAAGTTTATGAACAAAAAATAAATATTTTAGTAAAAAGTACTGCATTTCAAAAGCATAACATGTATGGGAGTTTGAAGGAATTTATTTTTTGTTCTTAAACATTGTGTCCATCACTGTTCCAACTCTACACACAAAAATAAATTATTTGGGATGTCTGTGGCGTGGAATACGGAAAATGCAATCGGTGAAATTATTCGACATTTCTATCATTTATGAAATAATTCACGAAGATGAATGTTCGGATAATTGATAGTTTATCCGGTATTCAAACATATAAAAAATAGTAAAATTTATTTATTTATTTATTTATTTTATGCCTGTTGCGATGTTCAGGTCATGAGGCCTGCTCTTCCACCCAAACGTCGGACTTGGGAAAGGGACTTGGGAAAGGGAGATGTTGGGTTTGCCAGGGAACTTATGGAACCGAACCAACATTGTCTGGAGGTGAGGACCTCATCTAGTTCGGCCGAGCACGGTTTGGACCACGCTCTACCGATCGGCGGGAATCGTGGAAGCGAAGACCCCACCACTAGATCACCGACGTCGTTTCTGAACGCCCTATTTATATCGTTATTACAGGGTGCGTTTTGCAATGCAATATACCTTTGCAGATATAATCATACTTAAAACTAACACTTAAATTTACTTCAATACCGAGAAATAAACTTTCTGAGAAAAATAGGTACAGAAAACTCGCTGAACAATTTTTTTAAAATTGCTATAAATGTACAGTATTATACAATTAAAAAACCCATGTTTTCATGTATTATTTTAATAATTCGCTTATAAAATGAAAATAATAAATGCACAAAATTAAGACGTATCAGTTGTATAAATAATTCTAAAAAATTGTGACGTTCTTTTGGAATGTATTTAACCCTTTTGTGTTAGGTTGTATGTAAAGATAAACGTAAAAAAATACAGAAGCTCGTGCACTGAATGGTTTTTGCAAAAGTGATTCCGACGTATATAAATAATTTGTTGGCTCATTCTGTTATGGTATAAACATGATCTATTAACGACCAAACAATTTATGTAAAACCTTCGAAATTTTAGCACAAATACCAAAAAGTATTCATTAGTAAAAAAAATACAACAGATGTTAAATATTGGGTTTGAGTAAAAATTAACGTGTATTTGAAGGAAAAACGTAACATCTATCTTTAAATCTCTGGGTGAGTCTCGTTTACCATATGAGTAACAGTACTGTGGGTTTTTCATGTCATAATTGCTCACACGGGTTTTGGTGCTTAAAACTATAAAACCTTATAAATGGATCGTCTCCATCGATTACTTGGTTCGGGGTTTTCTCTGGTTTTCCTTCGGGTAGAGGCCGATTTTTTTATAGTGACTCGCTACGCTCTTGTCTAGAGGCGGCATTTATTGAAACGATAAATCTCGAATTTAGTCTTTTTTAATAGTCGTGATTTATCATCAATTCTTTGCGAATAGTTTATAGTTTAATAATAATACGTACTCGTGAAATTTCTTTCTTGTGTTTTATTAAATACAAATTATGTTAATATTATGTCTTGTACCGAGTTATTTTTATTTCTTTCTCGTATTCATAGTATATAGAAAGTATTGTAATCGTAAAAAAAAGAATCGAAAGCAAGATTTCGACGGAAACATCCGTTTCGGCCATTTCTGATTGTGAAAAAGTGGTTTTTGGCATAACATCCGTCCGTCTGTCCGCAGCAATTCTGAGTAAATGGATGAATATATTTAATTCTCATTTCGTATTTACGGTAGAATTTACTTGTTGTCGATGTACGTACGATTTTTTTAACTTTAAAATAAAGGGTTTCGCATAAAGGTCAAAGCACTCTTTTCAATGTTTCTCAATAACGGCTCCAACCACTTTTCTGTACGTAAAGTACAATTAGTATGCATTACACCCGCATTAGCGGTATTTCGCTTGAAAGTTGGGTATAGACGCAGGAAAATAATTTATGTCTGCTATACTTACACATTAGTTTACTGTTTCAAGAAGCTTGAAAAATATTTAGCAGTGTAAATGGACCTACCATACGTAGAATACACTTTTCGTAAACTGAAATGAAAGATATGATAATGATAAAATACATAGGAGGACAGCAAACGCACTGCAGATACGAAAATACATCAATTTCTGTCTACAACCAAATTACATTTACATAACATTTTACGATATATATATATATAAGACTGATATTTCGCTATATGGTTTGAATTAATATTCTGAATATTTATTTTACTTTCTAATTGCAAATAAAAGACAGTAATAAGTTTATCTAGCGTCTTTGAGCATGAATAGGAGAACGGTCAAATTATAGAGAACCACACCAGAAATGATGCTTTCACTATATAAATTTTTCTCACTCTATGCTGCAGACGGAGAAACGTATATGAGAAAGGATGTGCAATGGTTTTGCACCACTAGTTTTGAGGTGTGTGTTGAAATGTTAAATCCACCTCTGCCTTAGGGCTATTGATCGGAATTCATGGGATGGTCCCTTGCTTGCTTGCTTCCGGAGAGACAATAAGTTTATTTTCCTTCACGTGATCATACGCAATTTGTAACTGCTGTTTTGACAATAAAATTTACATATTTATAAAGTTTACTTATTTATAAAGTTTATTAATATCTGTTCGATCTAAGTGAAGGAAAATAAATAGCTGAACGCACTATCAAATGCTTTCAAACGCGTTCGAAACCTTTTTTCAACACAGACTTTGGTGAAAATTTGAATGAAATTGGTTATTCGACATTTGTTTATACAGGATTTAGAATTAAAGAGTTGCTTCGCGTCATTACCATTTGATTCAATCGATAGCTGTTTTGATAATTTTTTATGTCTTTGTTATGTTTCATTGTCCAAAGGGGATGAAAATGTTTTGTTAAAAATAATTTTAAATATTTTCAGAGTATCTGCTCTGAATGATATGAATGAAAAGTGGCCTCTGGATTGATTCAAAAATTTCGTAGGATCGGTCTCACAATGCGAGAATTAGTGAATCAATACCTTCAGAGATTACGACGATTCTCTGCCGATACTCTGTTCTTACTTAGCATCTGCTTCAAATACTTCACTACGAAGTAAAAGGGTGTAATACCCTACTTGTGCATTTTGCAATAAATTAGAAATTTGGAAAAGCGAATTAATTAATGCAGAAACTCAATGAATTATTCGATGCATGGTACGTATGCAAATTCTTCAAGAGTCACATTTAGTGATGTTAAATACATCCTGCTTTATGGAACACCATTGTATGCTAACGTTGGTTCCTGGAAGAGAAAGATTCTTCCTTTAGAGGTGGTTACTTTTAAGTACCTTCACACTGACTATTTCTACTGAAGAAGAATTTCAAATTGTGTTTTTTTTTTCTATATTGTTTGGTTACTGCTATTTACATCTATCATCATTATATTATTATATCGTAAAAAATATAATTGTTTGATTACAATACTCTCCAAACAACTTGTCATAAAGGTATATTGAATGGAACTTAGAGACATCATTACACAAATTTGGAATTTCTTTAAACATATGAAGTAGAATAATCAATTGAGTGCTACGTATTCTAGACTTAATATTTTTAATATTAATTTATAATAATTTTAAAATATTATTCTTGGTAGTTACTTTTGCGTAATAATGTTTTTTTTCAAAAACTATTGTCCGCAATTTACGGAGTACACATTTCCATATTGTTTAGTATCTTCTTTAAATAAAACTTTCATTTCAGTCTAACTAAAATAGGAAATTATTACTTAATTTTTCATTTCTCGTTGCTTGAAATGCTTTGGAAAAATGTTGTATACGACAAAATAAATATAGAGTATCCTTTAGTAGAAGCTCGAAAAGCATATACAAGACCGATCTCGTTTGTTTTATGTCCTAGGCAAACATTACTTTCAAGAGAATCATGTTATCTTTTCTGAAGATACCCCCCTTTGGTATTCGTTGTAGCTTCGACGTGACAATATTCATTTTATGTTATTCTTCGTAGTGTTTTCGAAAAGCATTTACAATCACGTTTCTGCTTTCTGAAACGCCACAGTTCGACATTTTTCTGGAATCGATACGAATCGTATGAAAGAGATATGTGAAAGAGTGAATGTTGGAATCACACAATGCGCCCACCAAAGAAAGAATTTGGCACAAATATGGTTTTTGTAAGAATGTCGTCTCCCTTTTCTATAATTCAGACGAAAATTTCAGAGCTAACTTCATTCCAGACTTACTCAATCTGAATTTCATGTAATTTCTTTAAATAAAATATTAATATTTTTTATTACATTTATATTTTACAACTTTAAAAAATCATATTTGATATCGCGAATTTGTATCTCTTTTTATGACATTTCATATTTGTCTGAAAGTTTCTTGAGCTATTTAAAATCTTAGATTACTTCTGGGATGGTGCTATTCCAGAAATAACTCCAGCGGACTTACGTGTTTGGCGAACACGGGGCCCCGAGCGGAGTCTTGCATTACTTGCACTTACTTGTGCTAGGCTCGTTCCTTTCTCTTTCCTGACCTCCCATGGTCACCTCTTGTTCTTTTCGATACCAACGCTATTAGGGCTAGGGTATCTTTCATTTTCTTTTTTTTGTAATGTTTTGAGTAATGTTTTGATATATTGTAATTAGGAGGGTTTGTAGTGGGTATATCGGCGAATCCCACACTCGGGGTGAGTCATGTTGGCTCTCCTTAGTGCGTAACTGCATTTTCCCTACCTGTACAGAATTTTAGGGCTCTAATGACCTCGATGTGGATCAGAGCCGTAAAACCCCACCACAAAAAAATTCCAGAAATTTTCGTCTGCCCACTACATAGTTTTGATGCTAATAATATATTTTGGAAATAACAAATAAAAAAACAAATAAGATTCCACATCAATCAAAATTGCTTCGTTTATGCCTGTTTTTCTGTCTGAAAGAACAATTATTTGGGTACTGTTAGGTCCGGAACTATCGTCTGCCGAGTATTAGTGTTTGGAGGACTTAGGTAAATAGTGGAAACAAAGTTTTTTGCTAATATAAATGAGGCCAATTTAATGAAAATTCAGTTATGTCTGTGACCGTTTTCGTTAAAAAAAGACGTCTTGGAGTTGTTAATCACATTAATTGTTTGTTTTATCAAGTGGGTGATCTGCTACCCATGGATTTTCAAGCAGAATCCCCGGCGGTCAGTTTGGTGATCGTCGTCTATAGAGCAACAATATAATCTATTATCACTAAAAACCACGCAATATATTTCCCTATTTACTGTCCAAGTAGACAAAATGTGTAAAGAAATATTGTAATCGATCGAAGGAAAAAAAAACGTTTTGAGATCTCTTCGGATCTTCACGAATTTGCTGCAGGAGAGTCTGTTCTCAAATTTGGGCGATGATGTCCAGAATAGAAATCTATTTCTGGACGGCACATATCGACATCATTTACACACCGCGCTCCTCTTCCGGTTTCCTATGATTCAAAATTTTCAAAATATGTATTTAAGCATTTTGATTGGTCAGTGAATACTGCGTACATATTGCTAAATCGCATTCCTGTACGTCGCTCCGTTTTCGAGAAACAGCGAAAAAAAATTTGCGCTGTTTTCTCGGATCTGAAATCTCGGAGGCGCTGTTTTTATATCAGTCTATTAGGTTATTGCAAAAACTTTAAGGTAGAAGATATTTCATCTTCTGTACCTGTACGTGCAGATATTATCATCATGAGTGTACTATGTACAGTGATGATAAATATTTTGATACCGATTGGCCTTTTAAATAGGTCATCATTTAATACTTATTAGTCATTATGATTGATTTTTGTTTTTGTTTTTTATTTTTAGCGTAATGAGTAATTTTGTTATGAATTGTAGTTGGAAAGTTGAGTGAGACACCGCAGATTTAAAAAAAAATCTTTTCTTAACCTGGACAGGATTGTGCACATTCACTCTGTAGCCCCATTCTAGCCCGAGTTTTCCTTCGAGCAGAGGCGAATTTTATTTATAGAATTTCTAGACTCTAGTGAAGGAGCGGCAGTCTCGTTGATACAGTTATTATTAATCTGGAATTTTTAGTTATTTTAATTGTTTATAATGTAATATTAATATTTGGAGTAATTTAAAGGTTTGACAATAATTCGCATTTATTAAATAACTTTTTTGTATTCTTTAAAATATACATTTTTTGATATTCTGTAGATATCATAAAAATCAGCTAATGTTTTTTTTTCCTTTTTGAGAAGGGCACATTCATTGCTTTTGCCTTGGGGCCCAGAAATGATAAATCAGCCAGCTTTCTGGTCGTTTATCAGAATTGATGGGATTTATTATTTTACATTTGTATCACTACTTTTCGACATTGAAACATTGTGAAGCTTGTATAAAATAAAGAAACTAAATGTTTGTAAAGAAAATGACGTCAAGTTCTAGAAATTACCATTAGTCGTGATTTTTATTTTCGTACAACTTCTTGAGTAATCGTTTATCTTGTTTCAGCGTTTGAAGAAGAAAAATGTATTTCGTGCAACCAATATTAAATTCTTTATTCTTTTCGAAAACATTGCGCGAGAATGTCACATTGACTTCGAAAATAGATTATAGATTAGGAAATTAATATTAGATGGGATTATACTTTTGATTTGGAATAACAAATGACATAAAATATAAATCTGGAAGCCGTTCTATCCGACTAATTGAATGTTTCACGGAAGAAACGAGATAGCTTATAATAGTGTATCTGAACTTCATTTATAGTAAACTAGCACCCCAACCCCAACGTAACGGGAGCTTTAACGTAGCCATCCCATTGACGGTAACCAGCAACGTGAACTACAGACAGTCTGTAGAGACCTGTCGACCGTTTCACAGATTAAACTCGAAGCCACCCCATCGCCGAGAAGTTTTATCTGATTCCCTTTGAGTCGTAGGACGAGATGGCTGGACGTCGGGGGTGGAGGGGGGATTGGGGGGGGGGGGGGTGGAGACGAGCAGCTGAGTTCATTCCAGTCACATCCTCCAAGAAGCGTTTCCCCGTTGGGTTAGTGAGCGTTAGCTCAGCTTCAAGTGGCAATGAAGCGGCTGATATCCTCATGTTCGCGAAGCTTCTGTGGTGGCTAGAGAGAGGGTTTCCGGGGGCGGGAGCAGGGGTTGTGATCGTCTAAGCCAACTGCGAGGGTGGAACGTTTACGCGGGCGTGGGTATGATTAAAGTGTTTTTGTATTTTCCAATTACGTGCTAGAATATCAGTTGAAGGAATGTTATTGTAATTTAAAATATATATATTGTATATTTGATATAATTGTATATTTGTTTTCTCATAATTATTATAAGGTTTGGATTTTGCATTATTTTCATGACTTTGAAGGATTGATTTATAGCATTTTTACCCTTGTGTAACCGTTTGAATTTAATTTAGTAGAGCATATAAATGCATATTTTTGATGATTTGTGTTCGAACTTTATGATTTATGGGTTAAATTACTGAAATGACTAAGAATTTAAATGTTTTTTATTTGAATACAGCTGATTCTGTATGAGCGAGCTCAGCGATGTCATTCAACTTACCCAAGTGCCATTTGCACTTTTTATTTACAAATAGGTACACAATATTATTATTTTATATGAAATGTAGATTAGTATTGCATCAAGATTATCTTCTGTCTCAGCAATTATACTGAAAAATTTCATATTTAAAAGTTTTTACATGATAAAGATCAAGAGGACTGGTAGCCAACGGGGCAACATCTAGTCTTAATCACAAAACCTTAGAAAATATCATACATTATTTGAATATCTTTTATACTTTATTTCATGTATGTAATATACTCTCGTCTGATAGATTTTAAATTTTTGTGTGTACATTGCTGAAACTCCTACTGTTAAAAAAAGACAAATCGTTGCGTAATATTCCTTCTTAGAGTCAGCATTCGCTTTTAGTGGAATGATGCGTGTGGTATTGCCGTGTCTCTTACTGGAGCCGCAGGCAGAAACAAATTTGTGAGATTAGTGAAGTTTCGGGGGAGTTCACGATAATCTTACTCAGTTGGAACTTAGTTATCTTTGAAAATGATAAATACCGACCAATTGAAGCAGACAATTTATTATCACCTACAGTACTTATTATCAAATACAGTACACCGTGAAAATGCATCATATGTTCCACTAATCACAAAATAACATTCTTAAAAGCACTCAGAACTCTTTAAAACAATAAAATCACAACGCTTCGGTACGCATTGATACCATTATCAAGTTAGTTTGACTAGATCTTTCGCTCGTAATGTCATAATTGATTTGATAATGGTATTTTTGATGTATTTCCACTATAGTATACATTTGAATTGATAATAAATTGTCTACTTTAATTTGTTGGTATTTATAATTTTCTATGTGTTGCTATGCAGACGAAGATGAACAATTTAAATATCTTTGCACCTCGGAGTTCTACGTGTTTTTAATATTATTATTATTGTTATTATTATTATTTATTGACTGCAAATGGGCAGATATTATCGGGAGATACTTAGTATAACGAAATACAACAAAAATACATATCACAGAAAACTGATACCCCCAGGGGACTTACATCTAGTAAGTACGTGTTTGGCATACACGGGGCCCCGAGCCGAGTCTGGCATTACTTCCACTCACTTTTGGAAGGCTCCTTCCTTTCTCTTTTCTGACTTTCCTTGGTCACCTCTTGTTCTTTTCGATCCCGGCGCTATTAAGGCTAGGGTATCTTTCATTTTCCTCATTTTTTTTC